>ML828827.1:37169-58969 GCA_009831015.1 Picea engelmannii
TGCCTTCTAGGGAAAAAAACCCTAACATAATCTCTATCGTTAGATCTGCGACCTTATAATGAACGGTCCAGATTTACAATGAAATTACAATATACTTTTATAAGGCAATTTTTGCTTCGGGGGCTTCGCTCCCAAACCCCCGCTGGGGGCCCACTTACCCCCGGACCCCGCAAAGGGGGTACCCCCCCTCTGCACTCCCCCGCGTGGAAGAGTGTACATACTTCTGGGGTGTAAATACCTCATGGGGTATAGACACGGCTGAAAGCAAAGGACCTCTGCATCAGGAAGATAATCAGGCTCCACATCCAACAAATACAAGCAGAATGGGTTTATCTAGGAGTTATTTTGAGGTTTTTTTGGGCAGATGTTGCTCTGTAGAGAACATCACTCATTGTTTTATTTAGATAGCAGACCAAAAATATTGCATGGTGAAGTGAGTGACCTGTGGAGAGATATACAAAGAATAATGTTGTCTTGGCTTATGAATATGGTTTGGTTTGTGATGTTTCATGGAAATATGACCCATGGTAAATAACACATGGAAATTCCTTACACAGATTAATGTGGAGTATTGGAAAAACCACATTGAGAAAGAGGTAATTGGTGAATGAGTGATTGATTTGAGTCATTGTATTTCATCATAATATGTAAATGGGCATATTGTTGTAAGACTTATTTAGGCCTATATACCCCTATTTTAATGGTTCACTGATACAAAGTCTAGACATAGACTTAGGTGATGTGGAGGGATGTTATATTCTTGCAAATTTGGTAAATAAACATTGAGGGAGGGTATGTGTTTATTCCAAGTCAAGTTTAAAGGGGGGAATGTTGGGTTAAGCTTGACTCGGTCATAGAGTAGTTAGTTTATCCTTAATAATAGGTTTACTATTCATGTTTTATGGGCCCATAGTTTTGGTATCTCATGGTATTTTCCCATGGTATTACATATGATGGAGCCTATTTGATTTATTTAAATAATCCATTGTAAAATGACTCAACCAACTTTTTTTTTGGATTTCTTGAATAAGGTTATGTTGTTCCAGAAATCAACCCCTTCCCTTTTTCTTGTATCCTTGCTTGAAAATCCAATGAGACCCCTCATTTTATCCCTGAAGAGATACCATGGTGTTTGTTCAATCTTGGTTTGGTTTATTTTTGTTTTTGGAACTTCAAAATGTTTTAAAGAATCCTTTTGGGCTATTGTATAAGTTCCTCTTAATTACTATAATAAACATCGGAGGAGTTCCTCTGAAGGTCTCTGGTAAAATGGAGGAATTTCTCCGAAGTCTTTCAAAATGAACAATTGATAAACAAAAAATATAATACTAATTCCTCAACTCAACTAGAAGACTTCTCATGAACTCTACCAGTGGAACTAGAGAAATTCCCCAAAACTTCTTTGATGAACTAAATAATTTGACCAATAAACTTCTTGCAAACATTTCTGATGCACTATTTTTCCCATTCACCAAGTTAGCATTACCTCTTCGGTGTACACTGGAGGTATTCCCACCATTTTTTCTTTTATGACCATTGTTTCATTGTTCTTTCTATCACCTAGAAGGGAAGAGAGTGATGAGTGTTTCTATTGATGAGCTAACACAATTGTGAGAGGATTCATTATCCATCTCACCTAGTTTTCCATGTGTCGCTTTCTCCAAGTAAGCCCTATCTCACACACTCTTCACATTTTTATATTCTACAAATATTAGGCTTAGGGTTTGTATCTAGGGGTAAATATCGTTATGGATCTATCTACCATCCCTTCAAACCTCAACCCCCACTAGTTATACCCTGATTATATTCTTTAGTGATGACATCTTTTCAAACCTAGAATATTTAGGAAACCCTAACCATGACCCCATCATTGATTCCCTTCATCCCTCACAAAACTAGAATGCTTTACTTCATTGACCCAACCTAATCGCATGTGCATTGCAAGTAGTTCTTTGTATATATAAAGCACAATAAACAATTTTCTTCTTCGATATTGAGGAAAACCCTAACCTTTTATTTCCCTCATCTCTTAGTTGATCTTCGTCTATCCATGAATCAATGCAAAACCATCATCATACCAGAAAAATGCAGTGATTTTTTCAAGGATTAATCCCTTCCCCCCGATCCAAAACTTAACCAAATTTTAAAAAAATATTGCACAGTCGAAAAGGTTACCATCGTAATTTCGGGTGCATAACCGATGAAATTGTCATGATTTCTTCTGGTAGTTTACCAGATAAATTGATATGAACTCCTATGTTACCCATTATTGACTCATTCATGAAGTTAACACAATCATCTCTGTTGTAACTGAAAACTTTAACAAGAACTTCACCAGTGAATTCAAAGAGCTTTGTACAAAATTCTTCGACTTGAACTGACACACTTTCTAACATTTTCCTAGTCCATTCCGCTATAATTTTCATTAACCTCTCTGATGTGTACTTTCACCCATCGATGCAGTTAACAAAATCTCCTCCGATGGTGTACCAACGGACTTAACAAGAACATCTCTGACCCTACTAGTGAAATTTGTAAGATTGTCTTTGGTTTGACCCTACTCTGCGAAGAAGTTGCTACAAATAGCACCGATAGAGAGATCCATTCACAGAAAAAGTTATTCTAAACTGTATCGGTGCATACTGGGTAAATTCCCATCAAGTTATCTCACCTTCAATATTTTTCGGCGAAGTTAGTGACAACTTCATCGATTTACCTAGTTCCCTTATCACACCTTCACCATGTCACATGTTATATTATCCTCTTTATAATATGCCTCCCCCCCTCAAATTAACACAAGTGATTCTTCAGGTATCTTGCACACATTCACCTAGGAAGATTTGTGTTTGATGTCCATTCAAATTCTCATTTATTATATGATTATAGAAGCCGATGTTTCATTTTTTTCATCATCTTTACCATTGATTTTATTCACTATGTATTGCAGGTTCATAGATGTCTCCACATTAGAACCTATTTCTCAGGAGAAATATATGATGATACAATAGGACTCCTAGAAAAAGGAGGAGACTCACTCAAATGAGGTGAGGTATTTCAGATGTTCAAAAGATAGATGTTCTTGGTGGAAGCTAAATACCAAGAAGAACTCCAAATCTTCAAGAATATTTAGAGTTGAGGACTACATAGGGTGGCATATCATGCTATAGTGTTCCCTTGAATATATGAAATTGTGTGGATTCTCATGGACTTGGAAAACATATACATACTCAACTCTATGTGAGAGCCCATATCTTTGTTCCATTCAGTCATTCTAGAAAAATGTTATCATCTAGAAAAGGGAACCCAAAAGTTGGATGAGGAACTTCTCAGTGGGTTCAAGATCAAAGAAAAAGACTTGTTCAAGATATGGTACAAGCCAGATAAAACTTTCAAGCACCAATCGTCTTGTAGGTATTTGGCCACTACACTAAGAATTCCCTACCAACATATAGTGGTGATGCTTTGTAGACTGTATGGGGAGCAATATGCTTCTATGTTTACTCTCTCCTTAATTCCACTGATATACTGCACTGCGGATGAAGAGTCAAAATTCAACTAGGATGATATATTATTGGCCAACCTAGAAGAGTCTATAAAAACCATTAAGGAGACTGAGACTAGGACATTTCCACATTTTCACATGTCATTGTATCTATTGGATATAATGTGCATGTCACATCAATATCTTAATATGGGTTGGACATGGAAACCGACATACCCATCCATACAAATTTATTGCAAGGTTCTTTGGGAAAACAAGTATAGGTAAAAATACCAAAATATATGTAATCACTTCTTAGAACCTTTGTATGAATTCATTTTCTGTGCACCAACCCCGTGCATGATATATAAAGCATTAGAATTAATTAGAAATGTTGGGGAATGGTACCTAATGAATCATGGGACTTACATAATAAAATATGGGGCTACCAAATATCCCCATCTACTCCCAATATTTGTCCCCGAAAAATTGGTGCTTCAAGAGGTTTCCTATCAAGTGGTGATCCATAGAGTTGAGGTGGATCTCTACTGCGACGATAAATCTATATATCCCCCACTACCATTATAAATCAGATCATACTCTTTCAGGAATATCAAGTAGGCTCAATCCAAAGTGGATACATTGTGGTTGTATCACTTTAGAGAAGAAATATTTAGAATACATGACCCAAAAATGGTGATTAAGGAGTACTGCATCTAGATCAAGCATACTTGGGAGTACACTTTGGCTATTTGGGAGGAACAAGAAATCCATTGCAGGGCCAATAGTTATGATGAAGTCATTTATATAATATAGGTCAAGCCCATAGGGAGGATCACCAATGAGGAGAAATATCGTGAAGAAGCACAAATAAAGGAGGAGGAACAAGAAGTGAAAAAAGAAATGGCATCCACACATTCTGAATTAGCCAAAGAGGAAGAATAAAAAAATGATAAGAAAAGAAGAAAAAAGGAAAAGATCCAAAAGAAGGAGGACGCTGCTAAGAAAAGAGGAAAAATTGAAGAAGGTAAGAAATGGAAGAAGTTGATGTAGAAGCAACAAAAGTGGAAGAAAAGGTATTATCCAAGAAAGAAGTGGAGAATGAAAGAGAAACAATAAAAGATGCAGTCGAGAAGGAAATTGATGAGGAAGAAATAACAAAACAAAGAGTAGGAGATGAAGTTGTAGTCAAGTCAGCCAAGGAGGAGCAACAGAAAAGAGATGAAGAAGATATTAACAATGATGCCTCACCAATGGACACTAACCTTTTAGAGTCATCAATGGAAGTCCCTAGAATTCATACTCAATTTAGTGGGATGAATTGGGACTTCACATCCCATATAAATCAAGCAAAGTTCCAAACTTGAAAAAGTTCAAGTATGACAAATCCACTATCCGCACTGTGAAACAAGTCATAAAGGTAACAATCACAAGGTAAAACCTATTATCCATTGTCACAAAGAACATTGTAATAGAGGATGCCATCCAATATCCACTCTCCATAGAATCCGTTGGCACCTCCTTTACCACTACCATAGAGAAGAGCCTTAATAAATTGTAACGTTAAAACCAAGAGAAAGATGTCATGATTAGAGAAGTAGAAGAGAAACTCCAACAAGTGAAGTTAGATGAAGGAAACTTGCAAGAATTAAAATCATGTGTAGAAAAATTCAGAACATAACTAGAGGAATCCATTACAAATATCTACTCCCACATGAATTTCTTTCGGCATTTGTTGGCTAGAATAATGGAATAGCATAGACACATACAAGCCAAGAACACCTAGTTGGTCACCATGTGAGATGGATTAGATAACATGGATAGGTGGATCACCAAGAATCATGGTGCTCCAATCAAGATTCCCTGCCCATCAGAGATAGAAATAAATACTGATTATGCATCAATCAATCAGTGTTAGCAAGAAAGGAAAAGTGAAGAAAAGGAAACAACTAGCTCACTCGCTATTTGTACACAAATTGATAAAGAAGTGCAAGATTTGACACAAAAGTATATCCTTCCTCCTATCGAAGATCTCGAAAAAACCAACACTATGGAATAGATCCTCGAGCAGATCAAAAAAGAAAAAATCATAGACATGAGGTAACTAAGGCATCTACAAAGGAGACAATTGAGCTAATTGAACAACACCTTGTTCAACCCACCAAGGTCCACACTATGATCCAAGCATTCACAACCACCTTGGTGAAGAACATCAAGACTCCTAATGAAAACATATCCTTCCATGAAGAAGCTATTGAATAAATTATATACCATAAGGTCATATCAGTATTTGATCAATACGAGGTTTGGACTGCCTACATCAGAGACAAAGGCACGTGAACAAGATGAAATCACAAATTCGAATTTGCTAACAAATGTACCCTGTTTTTTCTTTTTCCAATTTATTTTAACTTATTCATTCTTACACATGTCAAATGGCTAGTGAGGGAAGCCAAAAGGTTTTTGTAATTGCTTCTTGAGGAATTGAAGAAGAGTTTTTAGTAGTTTTCTAGGATATCTATAAATAAAGGAAAAGGCCCATTTTGAAGGGGATATTCAAGCATTGTATACACTCATGAAACCATTTTTGGAGAAAATGTCATGTTAAATAATATTGAGAATCCCTTAGGGCCAGTTTTGACATAGAGAAGAAATTGTGTAAATTGTTGTTTGTTGTGAACTATTTTTAGCAAATTGTCTACTATTTACATGTGATATAAGAATATATTTTTCCTATATACTTTTATTACGCAATTAATATTATTCTTGCAACTTTTCTATTCTTTATTAACACGGATATTAATATACTTAACATGGATTTCTTAAGATAGTTTACCAGAGGACATAACATGAACTCCTCGAGTACCCATTCTTGACTCATTCATGAAGTTAACACAAACATCTCTGGTGTAACTGAAAACTTTAACAAGAACTTAGCTAGTGAATTCAGAGAGTTTTGTATAAATTTCTCTAACCCTGTTACACATTATTTTCGTCTCCCTCATGATCGTTAATGATGTAAACCTATATTTTTCCTTCAGAGAAGTTAGTGGCCCGAATTCCTAAAGAAATAAGGGATAAGAACTTTCCTTGAGAGAAGAAGTTGTGTTTTCCTTTGTAAAAACCCTATTTTGGAGGATTTCCATGGGCTGCCCCATAGCTAGGGTGCGGAAATGCCTGATTTCCATAGGTTGTACCATAGCTAGGGCGCGGAGTTTCCATAGGCTTCACTATAGCTAGGCCACGACTACCTTTGTACGTGGGAAAAATGGGCATTTTCTCGATGCTTATAGAAGGAGAAGCTTATATGGTGAGGTGGCCTCCGAATGGTCTGGATCTTACTCACTTTCATGATTTAGTGGGATCATCCTAACCTCCTCACCTTATCCTCTTCAACTTATAAAAGGAGAGGAGCTCTCATGGAGAAAGTTAGCTTGGCTTGGGATTAAACTTAATTGAGTTGGATTTGTCTTGGAATTATTATCTTGGTTAGAGTGGCTTTGAGCTTTGCTTTTGTCAAGATAGATGTTAGATCTCTAGTCTCAGAATTCTTGGATCAGAAGTGTGTGGAAAGCAAGGAACTGTTGAAAGGAACCTTACGACATCAAGGCATCTGGTTGTAATCTCTCTTCCTTTTTTTAATATAATACAATGGCATGTTTATTTCCCATATAATTATCTTTATTTTATTGCATAATTCCTTGATCATATGCATAGGTTGTCATTGAATATACTTTACTGCTTTCACTTTGGTTGGTTTGTGTCTCACTGAAGGATCTGTATCATAAGAGCACCAGAGAGAAATAGGAAAACAAAGACATAAGGAAGCGACATTTAAAGATATGTCTCTCTTCTTTTATTTGGTAGTAAATTTGATGATTAGAGCCTAGGGAAAGCGCCATGTCCTGTCTTGTTTTGTTTTAGATCTAGGTGGATCTAGGGGAATTAATATATGTTCGCATTCACCGATTTAATCGATAACAAAAATGGCGACTCCATTGGGGAACATAATTTTTTCCTATTTTTTCTTGTTTTCTTGCTTTGATTAAATTGGTTTCTATTTTTTGAGTCACTGGAAGATCCATCTTGACTCTCTGACTGTTAAACTTCACTGGAAAACCTTCTCAATTTTTGATTTTTTCCATTTTTGTTTGATTTTTTCACCCTGATTTGAGGGACAGTGCAACAACTTAGGATTTATGTGCCCTACATATTTTGTTTGATTTTTTCTCCTTCTCATAGCATAGCTTTCATCGAAATGAAAATATTGCATCTTCATCTCTTTGCATAACTTTCGAGTCGTTCAAAACACCATATTGTTCATGCCATTTTCCTCTTGAGTAAAAACAACCACAAAATAAAGTGCTTATAAAAATTGATTAGACATTTTTATATTTTCTGGTAGAAAACCTACATTAGATTAGTTGTAGGGCTTTGGAATAGGTGTAAAAGATAACTTTCCAAAGCTGCGAATAAACATAGAATCTTGACTTAGGGAGTGGTGAAATCCACTTATTACATTTTGTCCTAGGAATCCCTTCTAACACAAGGGTCAATCACGAGGTCACATTGATACTGGTTGAGTTACTCACCCTACTTTGTTGGTATTAGTGTAGAGATTGTGAGTATTATGGGGGTTTCTTGAGAGGTATACCCACAATGATGAGTGGAATCCTTTAAAGTTGATTTCGGGATAGATACCCTTCCCTTGCGCATGGATCGGATTGTTGACTATTTCCCTAGGAATCACTGTGGTGATTGGTAACCTTAGTGGCCTATCTCTTTAGGGTCTTTACACAAGGTGACTGTGGAGGGGCAAGTCTTCACAGTACCTGGAATCGACATTGGCCAAAATTACTCGGGCTCCTTGGAGGGTATACCCACATTTATGTGTGGGAGCTTGCACCAGGGTGTAAATCTGTTAAGTAGACCATCAACATAACTTTTCCACCTGCTCTATCTCAGCCCCTTCTTAATTTGTTCCCGCGACGTTGGATTTCATCACCAACTAGTGTGCTCATTGTGAGAAGGTTTTGTTTGTTTTCTTGCTTCCTATATTTTTAGCGTGTGTTGTTTGTTTTCCATAGAGGACTCTAGGTTGGATCTTTGTTTTAATGGCATCAGTTCCCGAAATGACCGATGAAGGAACCCTTGATCCAGGGGAACCTTTTGTTTTTCCTTCTTATGGAAATATTGGTCATCCTCACATCGCTACTTTGAGCCTTCTAGGTCTCACAATTGGATTACCAGTATGGTTGTTTTCCACTCAGGTAATCCCGAATGTAGCTAGTTATTTTGTTGTAAGCACTTCCCCCCAAGAACATCAACCTCATGTTTATCCTTCGCCTTCTACACCAGTAAGATATTCTTCACCTTCTCCACTCGCAAGGACTTCTTCCATTTCTTCTTCTTCGTCAAGTGAAAGCTCTAAAGCTAGTAACTCGGTGGATAAGAAGAAGAAGAAAAGGAAGAATAAGAAGACGAAAAATAAGCAAGGATCCAAACTTCCAACCACTATCAGACATGTTGGAAAACAACCAGTTACTGTTAATCGTGCTGGGAGTGTAGATGATGTCAAGATCACCCAAACAACCCGTAAGCCTAGGTACCCTTGCAGGATTTATAAGGGTATCCATATTCTTAAGGATTTCCCTGGTCTATCCAAGGTAATAGAAGCATGGTCTACACACCCTCTCCAACCCATGTCGTCATCCTCTGAACAACATCCTGATGACTTCCCGTCAACTAGTCATGATGTCGTTGGGAAGAAGAAAATTCGATTCAAGTTCTCGTGTATGTTATGCAAAGGGAATCATCGAACTCACCTTTTCCCTTGTATGGATGAAGCCTCAAAATTCCTAGAAGACATGACTATTTCACAGCCTCAACTTCTAGCTTCTTATCGCAAGCTTACTCTCGACCCACCTGTAGTTGATGGAATGATAAATACAGGCCCTTCATCGGCCAATCCGGTTGATCATGTAGTCAATTCAGTCACACCCTTAGTTGAACTAGTTGAAAATATGATCGATCCAATCCCATCCTAGGTCGATCCCACTCTCTCGTTAGAGAGTGAAACCCAAGTGGTTGATTCAATCCCATCTTCGGTCAATCCCACTCTCTCGTTAGAGAGTGAAACCCAAGTGGTCAATCTGTTTCCGCCCATCGACCCCATTCTTCCCTTGGAGAATGAAACCCAAGTGGTCTATTTGATTCCATTATCAGTCAATCCTACTCTCCCGCTCGAGAGTAAACTCGATACTGCCCACGTTTTTCTCGTTGATACAAACTCTACCATGCCGGGGGGTGTTTTTCCTTCTCCCGTGGAACCCGCTCCAAGTAATGAGACCATCATTTTCAATTGGGGTGTGCTAACTAGACCTCATCTTCCCTCTCACATTCCTTTCTAGATTATAGTGCAGGTTTGTGGTCGGGACATTCCTCAGACACTAATATATGAAGGTGTGTCTATTAGTATTTTGTCCTCTTTTGCTTGGAAAGCTTTGGTTTGTCCTCATCTTGTGTTGGTTACACAGAATCTGTTAGATTTTAACAGAAGAACCAACCAACCTTTAGGGACCCTTCCTCAGTTTCCTGTAACTTTGGGAGAGAAAACTGTCTTTATTGATGTCATGGTAGTCCAAGATCCTTTGGATTTTTCTTTACTCCTTGGGCAAGATTATGTCTATGCCACGAAAGCTATTGTGTCCACTCTTTTTCACATGATATATTTTCCTCATGATGGAAGAATGGTGACTATTGATCAACTTTCATTCATCGGTCCTAACCGGATTAACTCCCTAAATGGTTCTTATATGAAGACGGTATCGCCCCCACCACATGTTAATTATGTGGCACTGTCTCCCATGACTTCAGCTTCTCATGACCTAGATCCAGTAGTTTACATGATTATCTCTTTGATAGGGTCTTTAGAGTTTGATCTCCTTACCCCTATTGTAGCCCTTGACATGTGCTCCTTCCAGAGTGTGTTTCTTTCGTCAAGTGAGGATCTCTTGGAAGCCATGACTGAGTTTTGTCCCTTGACATGGTGTCCTTCTAGAGAATTGTCCTCTTGGAAGCCGTGATCATGAAGAGATTTTTCGAGCATGATTTTTTGTTTTGAAGCTCATTAAAAAATGAAACCAGCTTTGAGCACAGTTTTCTGATTTCAAGCTCGTTAAAAAATGAAACCAGTTATGAGGATAGTTTTTTGCATCTCTGTAGCAACCTCGTTAAAAAATGAAACAGAGGTTACGACCATAGTTCATGTTTATGTGTCAAGATCATTAAAAAATGAAACAAAGGTCTATGGATTGAACCTTGATTCTCGAGCATAGTTTTTTCTTCTCTGTGGAAAGCTCATTAAAAAATGAAATAGATTTATTCTCTCTCTCTATTGAGTCAAGTCCTTCATCTAGTATTTGAAGCTTCCTTTCCTCCGCCTTTGCAGTTGGATGAAACGAAGCTTGGGGGGCAATGTTTTCATCCTCTGGACTTCATGCTGAAGTTGAGTCACTAGCTTCTTAAGTTGGGGGCTAAGTACTGACCATACCTTTGTTATGTGTTGGGAAGTTCAAGCATAGTTTCCTCTGGTTCAAGCTTGTGTAAAAATGAAACCACCTATTTCAAGCATAGTTTCCTCTGGTTCAAGCTTGTGTAAAAATGAAACCACCTACCTCAAGCATAGTTTTCTCTAGTTCAAGCTTGTGTAAAAATGAAACTAGGCTCAATCATAGTTTTGTTTAGTTTTCAATCTTACGTAAAAACAAAATTTATCCCAAGCATAGTTTTGTTTTGTTTTAAAGCTTGCGTAAAAATGAAAACAATCCCGAGCTTAGTCTTTGTTCTTTCTCATGCTCATTAATACATGAGAATAAGTTACTGAGCTTAGTCTTTGTTCTTTCTTGTGCTCGTAAATCAATGAGAATGTAACTGAGTAAAATTTTATCACTTTTTTGGGCTCGTAAAGGTTATATGAAAAAGGAGCCCCTTGGAGTTCCCTTCAAGCTCTTTTCAGACTCTCTAAACATGAAAATATTGTTGAGCGACCTTGTTCTTTTCATGCTCGTAAAAGTATCTGAAGAAAATGTTTGATGGGCGATAGTTTATCACTTTTTCGGTCCCATCGAACTACTTTACAAAAAAGGAACTTAGAGAGTTCTCTTTAAGTGTTTTTCTAACTCTATAGATATGAAAAACCCCTGAGTTTTCTATCTTTGGACTCGTTAAATGAATATTGAAAGACCCACATGGGACCAAACCACTCCTTCTTAGGGTTCATTAAACATACGCCAAGAGACTCATCCAAAGGATGATCTTACATTACAAGCATATGTTATCCTCCTCAAGCTTGCGTAAAAATAAAGAGGTACTCGCCAGAAATGGTGGGGGAAAAATTGGGGAAAAAATGTGTCTAAACCTGTATTCTATGGAAGAGTCTCTTTTGAACATGACACTCTTTCACTCACCTTGTGTCTAGGTTGGAAAATCCACTTGTCTCTTGATCATACTCCTTATAAGATTAGAAATCGGTCTATGATCCATGTTGTTGAGTCAGTGTTTCCAAGACAATTGTCGTGTCGTCAATATGTTCAAAGAGATGTTCAACCTGGAAATACTTCTATTGCGTCGGCCATTTTTGCAGTTCTTAATCCTTCTATTGTGTCGGCCATCCTTGAGTCAGTCCTAAATCACTTGTTACTCTGATCTACATCAAATCGTGTTCCTTGTTTCATGTCATTGATGGGGGATACATTAAGACCCTCATGTGACGAGTCTTTTCCTTTCAACTTCAACTCATTATCTAGGAATCAGACTTAGAAACTAATTGGTACCTTGGAACTTGCATGCCTCAATGGTAGGTATCCTCGCTTTCGACGATGGGTTTTCATTATTGACCCTTGATCAGGAGATTCCGTCGAGTGTTCGACTTCAGCTCATTAATTCACATTCGTTGGATTATACTAGTGTACCTTGGGAGTCATTGACATTAATGGTGATTTCCCTCACACTTGTTAATGGTTCTCATCTTTGACTGGTAATCAAGTGGTTTCTACCATGTTCAACTTCAACACATGTATTCACATGGTTAGATTCATACTATAGAGTGGTGGAGATGAAGACTCTGAATCTTTTCTAACAGATTCAGATTGTGTTGAAGTATATTCAGTTTGTATTGTTGCATAGATCCACATTGTATGTGTTAATGTTTAAGCCATTATTATAGATGTTTTCATTTCATTAGATAACAATAACATAATCCAATATCACTGAGAAATACACATTCACAAGAGACACGACATTTATCCTGGGAAACCCTCTAGGGGAAGAAAACCCAACAAAAACTTCCTTAATATAAATAGCCAATACAATGCCAAGATATCTCTATGCTAAAACATAAATTCCTCTCCAAGATATGCGCCAATATCTTTCTCCTTTGCCAGTAACAGATCAAAACTTGTCTCTCAAATTGAGCAAGTGTGTTGTGTCTAAGTGAGGCACTAGCCTCCTTTATTTATACAAGTCTGGCATGTGTGAAGTGTCTCTTCACTGGCAGGGCCAACTTCTCAAACTGGGTGGGTAAACCCACCTTAATTATATTTCTGGGTCTCTTAATTAACTGCTAGGGTCGACTTCTTATTCTGCCTATTATATTTGTCTTTTGACTAATTCGCAAAAGGGGATTTGGTCCTATTACAATAACCGACATGATCAATCCACAATGGGGATTGATCCTATGAATAATATATCAATAATAATAAGAATACTCTTTGCAGTTACAATATTTCAACACTCCCCCTTAACAAAAAGGGTATTCTTCAGTAGCATCATGCGAGAGAGAGAGGACAACATCATCAACAACATCAAGTGGGAGGACAACATCATCAATATCTTCTTGGATGGAGTATCTATAAATCATCTAAAGTTTTCTTCATCGGCAACATCATCATTCTCAAAGGAATTCCATCATCATCTGCATCAATATGTATTAGTATAAAAACTGATACATCATCATCATCACAACACAAGGCTATCTCATACTAGACTGGCTTTACATCACATATATCTAGCCGGAAGCTCAGTTCTAGTCTCATCGTAACATCTTGCTTTACGTCTGACAACTAGGTCAAAAGAAAGGAACATCTCATATTTCTTTACATCTGACAACTGGGTCAAAAGCAAGGAACATCTCATCTTTCTTTACGTCTGACAACTGGGTCAGAAGCAAGGAACATCTCATCTTGCTTTACGTCTGACATCTGGGTCAGAAGAAAGGAACATATCATCTTTCTTTACATCTGACAACTGGGTCAGAAGCAAGGAACATATCATCTTGCTTTACGTCTGACAACGAGGTCATAAGCAAGGAACATCTCATATTTCTTTACGTCTGACAATGAGGTCAGAAGCAAGGAACATCTTGCTTTATGTTTGACAACTAAGTCAGAAGCAAGGAACATCTTGCTTTATGTTTGACAACTAAGTCAGAAGCAAGGAACATGATCTCATCTTGCTTTATGTCTAACAATGAGGTCAGAAGCAAGGACCATCTCATCTTACTTTACATCTGACAACGAGGTCAGAAGTAAGGAACATATTGCTTTACGTCTGACAACTAAGTAAGAAGCAAGGAACATCATCTGATCTTGCTTTATGTCTGACAACGAGGTCAGAAGCAAGGAACATCTTGTTTTACGTCTGACAACTAGGTCATAAGCAAGGAACATCATCTCATCTTGCTTTATGTCTGACAACGAGGTCAGAAGCAAGGAACATCTTGCTTTATGTCGGACAAATAGGTCAGAAACAAGGAACATCATCTCATCTTGCTTTACGTCTGACAATGAGATTAGAAGCAAGATGCACTTCCTTCTTTACGTCACAACATCAAGGTCGGAAGCAGGGAATATCTCATCACAACATATACTCCCCCTTTCGAGGAAGGTCCTTTTGGACTATGCCAAGCTTATCTTGGAAGTACTCAAATTTTACACGAGATAGAGGCTTGGTCAACATGTCAGCAACATGTTCATCCGTGCTAATGTACTAGAGCTTCAAGGCTCCTCTGTGTACCATGTCACGGATGTAATGATAGAGAATCTCTATGTGCTTCGATCTGTCGTGGAATACATGATTCTCTGTCATCTTTATGCAGCTCTAGTTGTCACATAGAATCACGGTTGCTCTCATCTCCAATTCAAATAGGTCGGTCAACAACTTTCAAAGCCATATAGCTTCGCATCTAGAAGAACATGAAACAATGTATTCCGCTTCCGCTGTGCTGAGAGAAATACTAGATTGCTTCCTACTCTACCATGAGATCATAGCTGATCCCAAACTGAAACAACATCCTGAAGTGATTTTCGTTTCATAAACACTTCCTGCCCAATCTGCATCAGTATATCCACTCAATGTGAAATTATGATCTCCATCATAGCTGATACCATAATCTATTGTACCTTTAAGGTACCTCATCACATGTTTTGCAGCCATTGGGTGAACACGTCTAGGTTCTACCAAGAACTGACTCAAGGTGTTCACTGCAAAACAAATGTCTGGTCTGGTGTTCGTCAGGTACATCAACGATCCAATAATTTGTCTATATAGTGTGGCATCAATCAATTCTGACGATGTATCGACTAGTAGCTTCAGCTTCACTTCCATGGGTGTATTCATGGGCTTGCATTCCAACATGTCGAATCTCTTTAATATTTCAACCGTGTACTTCCCTTGGTTAAGGAATATCTTCTCAGGACTCTTCCATACCTCAAGACCTAAGAAAGAATGCATTAGGCCAAGGTCTTTCATTTCAAATTCCAAGGGAAGTCTCTTTTTACATTTAGCGATGAGCTTTTCTTCTCTAGTTAAGAATAATTCATCCACATATAGTAAGATTATTGGTTCATTATTCATAATTTTGAAGTAGATATTTGAGTCTGCTTTACTCTTGGTAAAGCCTAAGCTCGTCAATAAAATGTCTATACAGCCATATCAAGCTCTAGGAGCTTGCTTCAATCTGTATAAGGCTTTCTTCAATCTGCAGACATGAGACTTCCTGTCTTCAACCTCAAATCCTTGAGGTTGCTCTATATACACTTCCTCTTTGATGACATCATTTAGGAAAGTTGTCTTCACATCCATTTGGTGCAACTTCTATTTCATCTTAGCTACAAGAGTTATGATGGTCCTGATCGAAGTGTAACTGGCCATAGGAGAGAATGTCTCTTCATAGTGAATGCCTTCCTTCTGGAAAATCCATGAGTGATAGTTCTTGATTTATACTTCTCAATACTTCCATCAACAACATGTTTTATTTTGAAAAGTCATTTGTAGGATACCCCATCTTTATTCTTTCAGTATTGAAACTATTTCCCATACTTCATTCTTCATTATGGATTGGTATTCCTCTGTCATGGTATCTACCCATTCTTTCCTCTGAATGGCTTCTTCAAAGTAGGTAGGCTCCTCTTCTAGGAGGTCACACATCAAAGCCGTATAACTGGAGAATGGATTTGGTATTTTTCACCTGTCTCGTGGTTCCTTGGGGAACACCATACTTATCTCCATCTTAAATAAGCTCTCTAGCCCAGGCTGCCTTTCTTTTATGGAGGATTTTCATATGAGAAGGTTCTTGTACTTCTACTATATCATGGTCTTCTATAAGTTCCTCATCAGGGGAAGTTTCGACTTCCTTCATTGGTTCTGCAGCTCTAGGAACCTCCCTCATTGCAGTATTGGGGATTACGGGTTCCTCTTCACATACCTGTTCAAGTTGGCATATTTTATATTTCTTGAGTGTTGTATCTTCATCAAAGGTCACATCCTTACTGATCTCAATGTGATGTTGACTTGGTATATAGATCCCGAAGGCTTTGGAGCCCTCACAGTATCCCACAAATATTCCCTTCTTTCCTGAAGGGTCCATCTTGTTTCTCTTTTCTTTAGGTATATGAGTAAATACTGGAAAGCCAAATATTTTGAGATGGCTTACCTCTGGCTTCTTTCCAGTGAACATCTCTTTTGGTGTCTTGAGCCCAAGTGCACTATAGGATAATTGGTTCTGCACATAAACAACTACCATCGCTGCTTCTACCCATAAGCACATTGGAAGATCTTGATCATGGATCATAGTCTTCACAACTTTCAGTGTGGTTCTATTCTTCCATTTAGCTGCACTATTTTGTTGAGGATTATAGGGAGTAGTGAGTTCCCTCTTGATTCCAACATCTTTACAGAAGTTCACAAACTCTTTAGAGGTATATTCTCCTCCATTATCTGACCTGAGTATCTTAATATTTTTTTCAGAAAGGTTCTCTATCAAGGCTTTGAATTCCTTGAACTTGTTGAACACTTCAAATATATTCAGGTCTTATGAGTGTAATCATCAATGATACATAGTATACATACCCACTAATGGAAGATGATGGCATTGAACCACACACATCTGAATGAATGAGTTCTAGGACTCCTTCTGCCTTGTTGTCTTTCTTCGGAAACAAGTTCTTGATGTTCTTCCCTTGCGCACATCCATTGCATACGCCTTCATGGCCACCTTTGAGTTATGGTAAACCTGTGATCGCTTTGCATATGTATGGTATCACCTTGTAGTTAATGTGAGCTAATCTTCTATGCCAAGATTCTTCAATGGCGTGGGTCATTGCAGCTTCTGAATGACCCTTTAGCTTATGTGAGCCACCTTCTTCTTTTCCAATGATGATTGCTTCATTTATGGTCTCTCCTTTAGCACGTTGCCTTCTACAACCTTCGCTATAGCTTCCTCATGTGACCTGGAGCAAGGTCAACAAAACAACAAGCAAGAATAATATCCTTCTGATAATATAAAGCAATAGCATGAACAATCATCACAGTAGCTCCTTTAGAGCTATCACTTATAATTTATCTGAAGCAAAGATTAAAGGTAAGGAATACAATACAGAGTGAGTATAACACTCTCATAGTGTTGTGACCAAGAATTCTTCCATGGCAACCTGGAACTAACACATGAGGTTTCTCCTAGAGGAGGTGTTAGTTGTATCAGGAAAAGTATTTACCTCTATATGCTCACATGCTATCAAGTATAATACTTTAAGACGACTGCTATTTCAACTATAGTCATAAGCTTTTCATGTATACCTTTGAATCTTATAAATATTGATTAATCAAACCTGGAGCCTTGTCCTTAAGAATGAGTGCTTTCTTTTCTTCCAACCCTCCTTCACTCAAGTGACGAGTTCTTTCTTCAACCTGTCTTCTGTACCGAGACAATACGCTATCTTGACAGAAGGTTAGGTTAGAGGATAAGCTCTATGATCAACTTTTAATCCTTCTAATAATTTGATCATAGATTCAACATGCAACACTGATCAAGATAATGTTATGACAAATAGATGCATATCAGAATAATCACACCTGAGTTGCATCATTCCTCTGAATGTGTTGGATCTTGAGATCCTTCTGGATCTATGGCAAGAGATCCCTTCTCCTGTAAATACTCTTTAGGGTTTAACCATTAAACATATTTAAGTACATACCTCTGATAGCATTTGCAAGTAGTGGCTCCATCGAGTAGCAGCGGTAATCATTGCCAACTCTTAAGAAAACTTCAAGGGTGATTGCAACTAGTTCTACGACTGCAACTGGTTCTGACACTACAACTGCAACTGCCACTTAGGGTTTTATGAGGAAACCCTAATTTTTCAAACTTCGAATTTTGAAATTCTGATCCAAGGGATAGATGCGCTGAGCTGAGGCGAGTTAGTTGGTGCAGTTAGATTTATGAAAATCCAACTTTTACCCCCTCAAACTTGATCTGCAGATTTCTGGACTGGTGCTTCTATTTTTCTGTTACTTCTGGTACTCTGGTTTTCTGGTACTTTGTGAAACTAAGGTTTCACTTTTCGGGATATCTAGCCACTGAAAAGGTGCACTGATGATGCCAAATTGATCCTTGGGGGAGGACGCAACTTTCTAGATAGTTTTAGGGATGAAAAGCTTCAATTTTGAAAAACCCTAATTTTGCAGGTACGACAACAATGACATTTTTATCTTGCAAAAGATGATTCCTTCATCTTGGCTCTGATACCATGTTAATGTTTAAGCCATTATTATAGATGTTTTCATTTCATTAGATTACAATAGCATAATCCAAGATCACTGAGAAATACACATTCACAAGAGACACAACATTTATCCTGGGAAACCCTCTAGGGGAAGAAAACCCAGCGAAAACTTCCTTAATATAAATAGCCAATACAATGCCAAGAGATCTCTATGCTAAAACAAAAAGTCCTCTCCAAGATATGTGCCGGTCTCTTTCTCCTTTCCCGGTAACAGATCATAACTTATCTCTCAAACTGAGCAAGTGTGTTGTGTCTAAGTGAGGCGCTAGCCTCCTTTATTTATACAAGTCTGGAACGTGTGAAGTGTCTCTTCACTGGAAGGGACGACTTCTCAAACTGGGTGGGTAAACCCACCTTAATTGTATTTATGGGTCTTTTAATTAACTGTTGGGGCCGACTTCTTATTCTGCCTATTATATTTGTCTTTTGACCAATCCGCAAAAGGGGATTTGGTCCTATTACAATAACCGACACGATCAATCCACAATGGGGATTGATCCTATGAATAATATATCAATAATAATAAGAATACTCTTTGAAGTTACAATATTTCAATAGTATGTCTAGTGGCTATGTCCAAATTTGAGTCTTTAACACATAGATCCAGAGTGTATTTTTGGTGGCTATGTTCAAATTTGAGACATAATGGCATGGATGCATAGTGTATGTTTGGTGGCCATGACCTATATTACTTGACATGGATATTCACATGTCGACATTTATGCTTTGAGTCATTTGTATTATGAGTATGGGAATGCCTACCTCAATGATGATGTATTATTGTATTGTATTTCTTTGTTTGTTGGCAGGTTTCCGACCGACTGTTCCTTGTTCCCTACACACAGTTGACAAAGTATATCAACTATCACTCTGTTCTAACTTCATACTTTGTGGGCTCTCTATTACACATTATTTTTGTCACCCTCATGATCGTTAATGATGTAAACCTATCTGTTGCCTTCATAGAAGTCAGTGGCCTAGATTCTTGAAGAAAGAAGGGAGAAGAACTTTCCTTGAGAGAATAGGTTGTGTTTTCCTTTGTAAAAACCCTATTTTGGAGGATTTTCGTGGGATTCACCATAGCTAGGGTGCGGAAATGCCTGATTTTTGCAAGCTACACCATATCTAGGGCACATATTTTTCGCAGGTTGCACTATAGCTAGGTCGCAGTTGCCTTCGTACATGGGAAAAATGGGCATTTTCTCGATGCTTCTAGAAGGAGAAGCCTCTATGGTGAGGTGGCCTCTGAATGGTTTGGATCTTACTTTCTTTCATGATTTAGTGGGATCATCCTAACCTCCTCACCTTATCCTCTTCAGCGTATAAAAGGAGAGGAGCTCTCATGGAGAAAGTTAGCTTGGTTTGGGATTAAACTTGATTGAGTTGGATTTGGCTTGGAATTATTAGCTTGGTTAGAGTGGCTTTGAGCTTTGCTTTTTTCAAGATAGATGTCATATCTATAGTCTCAGAATTCTTGGATCAGAAGTGTGTGGGAAGCAAGGAAATATTGGAAGGAACCTTATGACATCAAGGCATCTAGTTGTAATCTCTCTTCCTATTATTAATATAATACAATGGCATGTTTATTTCCCATAGAATAATCTTTATTTTATTGCATAATTCCTTGATCATATGCATAGGTTGTCATTGAATATACTTTATTGTTTTCACTTTGGTTGGTTTGTGTCTCACTGCAGGTTCTGTATCACAAGAGCACCAGAGCGAAATATGAATAACAAAGACATAAGGAAGCGACATTTAAAGGTATGTCTCTCTTCTTTTGTTCGGTAGTAAATTTGATGATTAGAGCCTAGGGAAAGCGCCATGTCCTGTCATGTTTTTTTCTAGATCTAGGTGGATCTAGGGGGATTAGTCTATGTCCGCATTCACCGATTTACCCGATAACATACCCCAACTGACACACTTGCTAAAATTCATCCCGGTCCATTTCGATGTAATTTTCATTAACCTCGCTGATGTGTACTTTCACCTATTGAGGCACTTAACAACATCACTGTCGATGGTGTACTGGAGGACTTAACAAGAACATCTCCGACCCTACTAGTGAAATGTGTAAGATTGTCTTCGGTTTGACCCATAGTGCTCTGCACTTCTCCAAGTGTTCTGTTGGTGCTCCATGTCCATCATATTTCTCTAGTTGTTTGCTTCCTTGTTCTGTGCCAAACCTAATGTATAGTAACCATTTACATTGTACACAACTTCATAAATAAATGCAGGATTTGACACAAAAGTATCTCCTTCCTCCTATCGAAGAGATCGAAAAAACTGACACTATGAAATAGCTCCTCGAGAAGATCTAACAAAGCAAAAATCATAGACAAGAGGTAACTGAGGCATCTACAAAGGCGATAATTGAGCTAATGGAACAACAACTTGTTCAACCCACCAATGTCCACACTATGATCCAAGCATTCACAACCACCTTGGTGAAGGACATCAAGACTCCCAATGATAACATAGGCTTGCATGAAGAAGCTATTGAAGAACTTTCATACCATAGGGTCATGTCACTCTTCAACCAATACAAGGTTTGGATTGCGTACATCAAAGACAAAGGCACGTGAACAAGATAAAATAGCAAATTCGAATTTTCTAACAAATGTACTCTATTTTGTCTTTTTCCAATTGCTTTTAGCTTCTTCCTCATTCTTACACATGTCAAATGGCTAGTGAGGGAAGCCGAAAGGTTTTTGTAACTACTTCTTGAGGAATTCAAGAAGATTTTTCAGTGGTTTTCTAGGATATCTATAAATAAATAAAGATGCCAATTTTGAAGGGGCTCTTCAAGCATTTTATACACTCACGAAATATTTTTTAGAGAAAATATCGTGTTAACTAATATTGAGAATCCCTCAGGGCCAGTTTTGACAGAGAGAAGAACTTGTGTAAATTGTTGTTTGTTGTGAACTATTTTTTAGCAAATTGTCTACTATTTACATGTGATATAAGAATATATTTTTCCTATAGACTTTTCTTAAGAAATTAATATTATTCTCACAACTTTGCTATTCTTTATTATGTTTATGTCTTGAGTATATGATTTGATAATCTATGTGATAATATGATTTAGACTATTCTGGTTAAGTATTTATATGCATGTGTTATCTAACTTTGCTTCTTCATAACAACTTTTTGAGTGAATTTATTTATAGAGTTTAGCTTCCTCTCAACTACTCATT
>ML828828.1:0-51967 GCA_009831015.1 Picea engelmannii
TATAGTTTCTGACCCTTCTGGAATGCTGTGAACAGTGTCATGAATGACTTCATTGTTGTTTTGATGATGTAGAGTTCTTGTCGCTGTGTGCAGATGATGTGGAGTTCTTGTCGCCATGTGCAGACGAAATTTCAGTGATAACAGTGGGAACTCTCTGAAATCCCAGCACATCTTCAACATTGGAAGACTATGCTCATAAAATCGTTGTCTGATTTGGCTCATGTTCACCTGTGCGTGTCAAGCACTTGGGGATGGGGAAAGACTAGGAGATACACTACATCTCAAGGCTACAACTCCTTACAATCTCTTCAACCAATGGCATATTCAGCAGCTCTATGGAAGAAGGTATGGGACCCGATGGGTCTTCCAAAAGTGAATTTCTTCTTTTGGACTCTAATGCACAAGAAAAAATTGACATGAGAAAATATGATAAAAAGAGGTATAGTTGGACCTCATAGGTGCCCCATGTGTTGTAGCGCCATCGATACTATGGAACACCTGTTTGTGGATTGTCCATTTTCCCAATATGCCTGGAAGTTCACCCTCAGCGGCCTCAACATCACAACTCCTTCGCAGACCACAGTCACAGCCCTCTACTCCTCTTGGAAGGAGAGATATCCCCATGAGATGCAAAGCAAATCAATCTGGAAAAGAATATGGCAAGACATACCCAAATATTTATGCAGGAAAATGTGGTTGGCAAGAAACGACCAAATCTTCAATAGCGTCCCCCATTCCCCCTTGACGGTGGCCATCAAAGAAAAAGCACTAGTCCTAGAAGCTATGACTCACCACCCGTTCAACGATGAAAGAACTCTCCTTCCTGAAGAAAAGAATTGGCTAGGAGTTTTCATACTCGAGGAAAATAAAAAAATCATTGCACGCCCCCAAAGCACTCCAAGTTGGCATTTAAGAGAAACAGGTGCAATATTTCAAGATTGGTGGAGGAAGAAAGGTAAAGCAATGATTTTTTTTGATGGCACCTCTAAAGGAAACCCAGGGAAATCAAGGGTAGGTGGAGTGATTTACTCCTCCGATGGATAAAGGAAAGATACCTTCAGCTGGGGACTAGGTCGGAGAACCAATAATCAAGCTGAAATCCTGGGGCTATTAAAAGCCTGCCAGATAGCGCGGGAAAATGGCATTAAAGAAGTTCAAGTTTTTGGGGATTCAAAAATTTTAATAAAAGCAATAATCTCAAAATACCATTTTAGCAACCCAACGCTCAATAAGACTCTGCAAAGGCTAAGGTATGTGCTGCAAGACGTCTCCAATGCCCATTTCTACCACATCCTGCGAGGATCGAATTTGGAAGAAGACGAACAAACAAACATGGGATGCCTCTTGTCCCAAGGCACATTTAGAAAAAAAGAGGAAGCACCTTTATGGATTTCTATCCCATAAATCTGGAAACATCTCAACCCTTGGCAATAAAAAAGGAAAACCCCATGACTCAAAAAAGTTGATTGTTGAATCATTGTAATGATGGTTGTTTAGGCCTTGGCCCAACCAATATCTAAATAATAAAAAATCTACCCATTTTAGTTAAAAAAAAGAATAGATATTATGTAACTTATCCCAAAGTTCTTTAGTTGATGAACATTTACCCACTTTTTTCCTTTATTGAATAGTATAGTCCTTCCAAAATGAAATCCATTGCAATTTTGTTATTTCGTCTCAGTTCCTTCTTTGATGTAGTCTTTTCCCTTTTCGAACTATCATATCCTGTAACAACTAATTTCCAAATATCATACCCCCGTGCCTTTAAAAACACTTTTTTCCTTCCACTCCATATCTCATACTTTAAACCATTCTAATGATTATACAGTGGTGCTCTATTTTCAGAATAATCCATGATCTCCTTCCAGTGGGTTAAATTGTTTTCTGAAGGAACCTTCTCTGATACCAATTGTTGGATTACTAAGAGGGGGGATGAATCAGTAATGAGAAATTATAAAAATTATTAATCCTTTAACCACAAAGTATATTATCTTACTTATTCAACCATGTTCATATGTTCATCATCAATATCTTATTGTATCATAAGTATTAGCATTCATCGATGCATAATAAAAAATAACAAAGACATCCACACAATGCAAAGTACAACTGGAAGGTGGATACAACCACCTATATTTTCCCCTTCCAACCACTCTAAAATATAAGTATAATTATGGAACCATGGTCACACTATCACTATGAGATATATTGTTGTAAACCTATACCAAACAACTTGCACCAAACAACTTGTAACAAACTGTACCAAACAACTTGTAATCAACCTGTACCAATAACATGTAAACAACCTGTACCAATAACCTATGCCAACATGTACCATGCATCAACCTATACCATAAACAAGTGCATCAACCATGCACCAAACCTGTACAAATAAACTGTCACAACAACATGTCCAAACAACCTATCACAACAACCTATCTCATCAATCTTATCAACCAAATCATATCTACTCACCAAGATCAATCACCAAGACAACTCTCAACCATATGCATAATATCACCAAGATGTGCATCAACCAAGCATATCACAACAACTCATAATCATCACCAAGATAAATATGTTCTTCTAATAATATACCAAGACAAGTATGCTACATCATCCATAAGTCATGTGTTAACAATACTACTAACAAGTGCCTCTAACCATGTACCAAGTATGTACCAATCATGCATCAACTACACATCAACTATGACTCATCAAGATGTACCAACATCATCAACTATAAATATCATTTATGTGCCAACTCATCAACTACTTGTCTCAACCATGTACCCAACATGTACCTCAACCATATACCAAACACATATACCAATATAACCATCAAAAGTTCTCTTGCAATACATCACACTATCCATAACCAAATACCATAAGACCTTACATCAAACCATGTTCCATAACCTCACTTTTACGTAACCTCAAGAATGTATCATTCATAATCCAATCATATACCAATACAACTAACAAGTGTCTCTCACAATGCACCACAAGATATGGCAATAAATCAAACTAAGTGCACTAACAATATACTTCAATAGATCTGTCTCAAAACCATTCTACAACAATCCCTAAACTTCCAAGAGGCCATCCAACAGATTTACAAGGAAAACCCTCAACCAGATTCATAAGTTCAACACTACACATGAAAACCATACCTTTTTTCTTCTTGTAGCGTTTTGTTGCTGCGAATATGCTGTCGCGATTTTTCTGCTGCAATTATTCTGTCGCACCTTTTCTGCCACGGTTTTTCTATTGCGATTTTTTTGTCGTAGTTTTTCTGCTGCGATTTTTCTACCACACTTTTCCTGCCTTGATTTTTCTTCCGCACCTTTTCTACCACACTTTTTCTGCTGCACCTTTTTTGCCGCACTTTTCTCTATCAATAATACCTCCCAAATAACCTTTCACAAAATAGATATTTAATGATATTCAATAGGTGCTAATGGGAGAGCCTTCGTCTCTTATTTATACTTCCATGTAGCTTCATCAAGGGGTTACCTTCTAACCAACTTAACCGACTTTCCTTCTTTTAGGGCTAACCCACTTCTAACCACTTGTCTACTTCTAGCTCACTTTGCTACGCTTAACTTAACCACTTTACCACAAATAGTAAGGTCTCCACTTTTAGTTGCAACTAACTTTATTATTTCATTAATTTCTTTTGAAACCACTTTGACTTATCCATAAATAGTAAACTCACCCCTTCTTGTTGCAACCACTTTATTATTTAAATAATTTATCTTTGCAACCACTTTGACTACTTTATTATTTAAATAATTTCTCTTTACTCACAACTTCTTCTTGCAACCACTTTATTATTTAATTTATTTCTTGGTCAACCTCTTTGACTATTCAATCTTTTCATCACAACTACTTTACCATTATTACCAGACTCACAACTTCTTGTTGCAAATAATTTATTTTTAATTATTTTCTTAATGCAACAACTATACCCATGATTAACTCCTAGTTTCACCCACTTTGACTAGTCAACGTATTCTATGAGTTTCTAGAATAATTTGACTTCTTTGACCGTCTACGGGTTGTTGGACACATCGACCACACTGAGAGGGGGGGGGTGAACATTGTAGGTCTCTTTTTCAAAACATCCCCTTCACAAAGATCCTTAGTTAGCAATCACCATTTACTTATTGCTTATTGTTGTCATTTATAATTAGTTAAATGTGAACATGCATCAACAACATGTATCAGCTACATATATAATCAATAAATCATCACCACAAGGAACACAAAGAACAAAAGATGTATGTACAATTTTCTTTTTATTATGGACTACAATCCTTGGGTTATTAGCAACAACTGAATAGAGTACAACTCCACAAGAACACCAGCTCTATAATGCAATACTCAGCTTACACCCTCAGCACCAACTTAGATGAGGAAAAAATCCTCAAAATATATAAATCTATCAACAGGTACGTCACATGTCGGTAGTGAAGCACGCGTATGTACACGCCCTACCAGTAGTACAACTCGTGTATGTACACGGTGTAGGGTTCTACTCAACAGAGCCTTATAAAACAAACAAAAAAATATATTTTAAAGAAATGTTATCCTAACATTTTCATAACTTCATAACTAGCATATAGCCAATAACCAGCATATAACCATTCATCTTAAATAAAATTTATGAACAGATCATAATAATCTTACGAACAACCACATTACACTACATATTCCTTATAATACATCAAACAAATACATAAAATAAAATACCTCTTCCTGATGCTAAACTCTCGCTTGTCTGGTTGTCCTCCCTTTTGCCTTGTCGAGCCTACTGCTTTGACCAAACCCTGCCCAAACTGACTAACCACCCAGCCAGCTAGGAGCAGCCTGTCCAGCTCCCTAGCTCCAGGATACCGTAAGGAATCCTGCCCCCCGTGCCCAAAACCCCCAGCAACCCGGTGCCCCCTGCAATGGTTCACCTAAACTCCAAATATCAAACTCCCCACACCAAAATAATATGCCAAACAAAAATCCAGTCCCTCCTCCAAAATGCTTCCTCCCCCAAAATCATAATCCCCTCTCCCGTAGGACTCTTCCCCATCATCTCTCCCCCTTCACTGACTCTCCTCCCCTCCATTAATTACCTTATCCCCTCCTTTATTACCTTATCCCCTCCTTTATTATCTTATCCTTAACCTGTCATACGTAAAGTTTCATAAGGATTAAATTAAAGTTATTAAGCCCCTTAATTTATTACCCAAATCATTGAATGTGTTATGTAATCAATTAATTAATTAATCAATCAAAAGTTATAAACAATTAATTAATATTATTAATACTAATCATTGTTTAACTAAAACCATATTAGGACAATTAATTATCTAATTAATTTTACTTAATAATCCCTATGAATCTATTTAACCAGGGTTGTTACATACACCCACCCTTCAGGAAACTTCATCCCGAAGTTAAGGTATCTCATGATACAAAGGAAAAGAAACATGGTTCACACATTCATGACAACTCACTGACACTATTAGTAAGTAAGCCAAGAAAACTCATACATACTAGTGTACATGTACAAGAAATGCATGTGTATCTAGTACATACAAGTCTTGTGCATGTACTAATAATCAATAACTATCACCCTTATAGTATTTTATGTATGCATCCAATCCAATCAACAAGACTATTCTTTTATAAAAGACAATAAACCAATCAAATGTTTGCAAAATTCTTTAATTACAATTATCTAGTTCAACAATTTTGTTTAGACAATTGTGGTTTAGTTACGTAATTATAAATATTCATATATACACATTTTCTTTTTAGAAGGAAAAAAACAATAAATTCCACCATAAGACAAATCTCCATACTTTATCAACTATTTCTACTCATCCTTCCTCCCTAACTTACTTCCATATCCATTCCTATCCTTCCTCTGTTGGACTATATTGGAGCGTCAACTATATTGACCTAACTCCAAATAGAACCCGTAAGCGGAAGTGTCACTATCTTGACCAAGATTCCCCAGCAGGCAACTTACAGTCATCATCACACGTCTAGGGGAGCGTGAGCTAACATCGTCCTCTGATGACTTCAGGTTTTGGAGGATACACGGTGGGAAATGCCTCCACCCCTCCTAATCATAACTAGGGTCCACACCCTACATTGGAATATACAGTGGCACCATGTTGTTGGGAGTTTTGTCATTGTTTATTTGGTTTTTGGCAGTCTCACCACCTGAAATCCTGCATTGGTCCACATATCATGGCAATGCATCCAAACCAATATGATTTCACATACAAATATTCATACCATAATGTTTCTCCGCTAGTGGTCATGACATCCACTTTCCTCATCATTATCCCTTGGCTATTCCATAGCCCATAACCTGCAGATTAGTCTGTAACACAAACTCATACATTTCTATGCATTATCATCATGTAATTGCATACAATCATCATTTCAATTCGGTATCCATGTACCAACAAATTGACATCAAAGTGTTCAAGTTAGAAATAAATCTCATAATATCCCATAATTCAATTTCGACACCCATTCATAAAATTATCATTTACCAAATAGATTGCATCATATCCCATCATCATTCTAATAGCATTTAAACCTTCATAAGATTTACATTCACATAGTAGATCACATCGTATCCATCATCATCAATAACATTTAAACATTCATAAAATTTACATTCACATAGTAGATCGCATCATATCCATCATTATCCAAATATATTTAAACATTCATAAAGGTTCATACGTCTTAAAAGTTTAAGTGTATCATTTAATAGTTTCACTGTAAATAGAAAATATAAGTGTAGGCCTCAGGTAATCCTGGTTGTCTAAGTCAAAAGGTGGTGTTACATACACCCAACCTTCGAGAAACATATTCTCGAGGTGGTCAAAAAAGTGAGGGATAGTCTTGTCGTAGTGTCTCGGTGTCTTCCCAAGTAGCAGATCCTAGACTATACTTGTCCCATTGGACCTTAACTTGGTCTACCAGATGGTTCCTTAGCTGTCGGACTCTATAGTCCAATATGAGTAATGGTTCTACCGTGAGAGTTCCCATGTCCGATACCTGCAATTCCTTCCAATTTAGTTTATGTGATTCATCAACAACATAATGACGTAAAATAGATACATGAAAAACATTATGAGTTTTATGCAAGTGGGGTGGTAGTACGAGACAATAGGCAACAGGTCCAATTTTCTCTTGGATTATGAACGGTCCTATAAATCGAGGTGAAAAATTTTTCCCCTTCCCGAACTATATGGTACTCTTATTAGGCCTGATACGAATGAAAACCTGGTCTCCCACTTCATAACTTCGGTCGGTCCTGTGTGCATCCGCATAACTTTTATGCATATCTTGTGCTTCATTTAGTCTCTGCCTAATCTGAATCACCTGTTCCTCCATCTCTTGAATCAATTATGGCCCAACTGTTAATCGTTATTCTAGTCTATCCCAACTCAACGACGTTCTGCATGGCCTTCCATACAAAGCTTCATAGGGTGGCATTCCTATGGAGCTATGAAAATTTTTATTGTAGGCAAACTCTACCAAAGGTAGGTACTTCTCCCATTGGGTTTCATTATCCATGACATACATCCTAAGAATGTCTTCCATGACTTGATTTACTCTCTCAGTTTTCCCATCTGCTTCAAGATGATAATTTGTGCTTAATTTCAACTGAGTCCCCAATGCTGACTGCAAACTTGTCCAAAACCTAGAAGTGAATCTGGAGTCCCTATCGGAAATGATTTTCTTAAGTATCCTAGGAAAATGGATAACCTCGCTTACAAACACACGTGCCACATCAGTGACATCATAAGTGTCTCTAACTAGAATAAAATGAGCACTCTTGGTTAACTTATCAACTATCACAAGAATGGAATTGTGTCTATGAGATGTGAGTGGCAACCCAACAACAAAATCCATAGAGATGACTTCCCATTTGGACATAAGAACATCATGTGGTTGTAGGAGGCCTGTCGGGTGATGGTGGTCGGCTTTCACTTGTTGACACTCTAGGCATTTGGCGATGAAATGGACTACATTGCACTTCATGCCTACCCAGAAGAAGAGCTTCCTCATGTCTGCGTACATCTTCTTCACACCCGGATGCGCACAATAAAGTTCTCTATGGGCTTCCTTCAGTATGATGCTTCAAATATCCCCATTTTTAGGGATGTACATCCTTCCTCAATATCTCAATAGTCCGTCTGCTTCCAGACTATATCCTTCATACTTTGGATCTAACTGCCTCCCACTCTGGAGGTTTGAAGTAACCTTTAAATACCAACTGTCTCCTTGGAGTTGTGTCAACACATGTTCCCTCACATTGACTTTTAAGGGTATCAAGGAGAAGACACGTGGTCTCCTACTCAAGGCATCTACGACCACATTTTTCTTTCCCTTGATGTATGAAATACCAAAATCGTACTCACTCATAAAATCACTCCATTGCCTTTGCCTGGCATTCAGATCCCTTTGAGTGAAGAGATGTTTTAAACTTTGATGGTCCATTTTGAGCTCAAAGTTTCGCCCCACAAGATAGTGTCTCCAAAGTTTCAAAGCTAGCATTACAGCTGCCAACTCTAAATCATGAGTCGCGTATAGATATTCATGTTTCATCAACTTCCTTGACACATAAGCTATCACTCCTCCATCCTGCATTAGCACGGCCCCCAACCCTTGCTTTGAGGCATCCGTGTAGACTGTGAAGTCCTTTTCCATATTCAACACTCGTAGAATTGGTGCACTAGTTAGTAACCTCTTAAGCTCAATGAATGCACTATCACATTCTTCTGTCCATTCATACCTGGACCCCTTGCGCTGCAAAGTGGTGATGGGTTTTTCTATTTTAGAGAATCCTTCCACAAATCTCTGATAATAACCTCCTAGCCCCATGAAGCTTCATGCCTCATGGGAATTTTTTGGCACTGGCCACTCCATAATGGCCTTTACCTTTTCTGGGTCCACAGATATTCCTTCATCGGAAATGATATGACCTAAATAGTGAATTTCTTTCTGGAATAAGGAACACTTCGACAACTTCCCATAAAATTTGTTCTCTCTAAGGCAGGACAACACTACCCGTAAGTGTTCCTCATGTTCTCTTTCATTCTTGGAATAGATGAGGATGTCATCTAGAAAGACTTGTACAAAACGGTCTAAGTACTTCCAGAATACACCGTTCATGAGGCTCATGAATATTGCTAGTGCATTGGTCAATCCAAAAGGTACTACAACAAACTCGTAATGTCCAAACCGAGTTTGAAAGGCGGTTTTTGGGATATTGCCTTCTTAATCCTTAACTGATGATACCTGGATTGCAAATCGATCTTTCAGAATACCGCTTCTCCTTTCATCTGATCGAAGAGGTCATCTATTTTCGGCATTGGGTACCTATTTTTCACTATAGCATGGTTCAAGTCCCTGTAATCTACACACAGTCGTAAGGAACCATCCTTATTCTTTACAAAAATTACTGGTGCACCCCAAGGTGAAACACTGGGCCTTATTATCCCTAAGTCCAATAACTCTTTCAACTTCATTTGCAATTCACAAAGTTCCAGTGCTGTCATCCGATACAGAGTCTTGGAAATTGGTTCTGCACCAGGTTTTAGCTCAATAGTAAAATCAAGCTCCCTCTCAGGAGGTAACCCTGGTAACTCGTTTGGAAAAACATCCTTAAATTCTGACAATACTGGGTATTGATCTAATGAGGGTCCCTTCCTTTCATTCACTACTTCCACTACATATAGTCGACAACCTTGTCTCAAGCATCGCTTAAACTTCCTAGTTGAGATAAAGTGTAATGACACTTTTCTCTGTACACCCTGGATCTCCATTGGCCTTCCTTCGTCATCTACACAGAACACCCTTTTTGCGAAACAATCTACCAAAGCTCGATGAGCTTCTAACCAATCCATTCCAATGATTAGGTCATATGCCCAAAGAGTAGTGACGTATACCTTCAACCTGGTCGTACACACTCCCAGGTCTACTATACAATTATCAACACTAGGTCCTACCGCTTGTTTTTCCCCCGAAGCCATCTTGACTTGTTTAAAGTCATAGTGCTCGTAGGCTGCCAACCCACTCTTTTCTAATGCAGATGGTGAAATGAAACTATCTGTCGCACTAGAATCAAATTAAATATTAACGTTGATATGATTTAGCGTACCTGATGACTCCACCACCGTGGATTGATGTTCGGCCTGGCGATTATTAACTGTTACATAAATTTGGTGGCTGCTACTTGCTCTTCCTATCGGGGCCTTTCCTTCTCTATGCACAAATCCTGATTGTAACTCTAGGCAGTCACGCTGGTAATGGGGTCCTCCACATCCCCAACAGGTAACACGAGATTGAACCTGTGCACTGTTATGTGACTGTCTCTGAAATGAGTTCCTTCCCCTAGAACCCCTGCCCCTACTAGTTGTTCCCTGAGATGGCCATGGACCTGCCTACATCATTGGTGATGAACAAGATGCTGCACTTGCTGCCATTGAATTCCCTGCAGATACCATCCTTAGTGCGACTTTGTTACCATATGGAGGTGGCCTTGAGCCCCCTCCCCTAGTAAATTTCCTAGGGGCCTTCCCCAGGAATCTAGGTCGATGCGGAAAGGTCGGTCTCGTACCTCCGGTTAAGTTCATGTGTTCCTCCACATAACGCACATTTTCCATAGCTTTCGCTACTGAAGACGATTTCCACATCCACACCATAGCCCTTATCTTAGGGTTTATCCCATAGACGAAGTGTTCTACCTATCGTTGGTCATTATCCATATATGAAACATACTTGACCAATTCCATAAACCTAATCTCATATTCCTCTATGGTTCTATTTCCCTATACTAGAGCATGGAATGCTCCTACCTGTTGTTCCTCATAGTAAGCTGGCAGATATTTCCTTCGGAACCTCTCCTCAAAAAGTTCCCAAGATACTATGTCTGGGGTAAGATGCAGTTGTCTTTCTAGGTTGCCCCACCAGTTCTAGACGTTGCCTCTTAACTAAAAAATTTCTATTTTTGCCTTTGAGGTGGATGCATAGTCCCTTAAGGCAAAACACCTTGTCATGCCTTCCAACCATGCTTCCACGCGTTCACTGGTGTGACCCCCGACAAACTCCGGAAGTTTGATCTTCTAAAATTCTCGAGTGATGTCTTCAGGTAGAGGTCCTCCCCCTAAATCCCTTGATGCTTCTAGATTACCCATTCCATATGATGGGGGTTCCACTTCGGTCCCTACTGGTTTTCGCCCCTTTAAAGTCTCATTTATGGCCTCCAAAGAGCACAGTATGAGAGCTAGTTCGGGCGATGGTGGCAGTGGAGTTGGTGGTGTTGGTTGTGCCTGCGACGATGCTCCTCTGCCTCGATTCCCTCGATTCATAACCATCCTGTATGATTTAACCTGCATCAACCAAAGTTGTCAGGGTGAGTTTAAGGTCATTTCTCATTGCGCAACTTAACTAGAAAACAGGGTAAGGCGTAAGTTTCTTTTACTTGTCTATAAACAAATGTTACTCTCTTTAGGGGATTGGCTAGGTTAGGATTAAGTGTCTAAGCTTGATGTCTTTGCCTAAGAAAACTATTGATTCCCTCGCCTAGTAGCTACGCTAGCTTGCACCATACTCGCCAATTCTCTAACTTACCCGCCTAGTGCGCACGAAGCCCACCCCCCGCTTGTCTTGGTCTAAGTCCTTATACTTTGCATTTACAACTAATTAAGGTGACTTCCAACCTAATGTCTATGAAATGAACCTAAGGCTATCTTTCAATGCTTGACTCGTGGGCCCTCCTTGGCGCGTTGTACATATGCATTGAATTGTGTGTCTCGGTGGCTGCAGGTGTGAGTCTTGAGGATTGTAGAGTGGTTTTCGGGCATTGGAGCTTAGCGCTTGTGCGTTGTGGTTATGTATTGTTCTGGAATTGTGGTCGTATGATGTAGTGAGCCTAAGGCGATGCATTGAAGCTTAGTGTTTGGCTTTGACTGGTGGAATGGAATGGAGGGACTTGGCTCTTGGCTCGCTGGTTGAGGGCACGGAACTCAGTGTTTGGTTCACATGGATAATTGGAGATTATACTTCGAGATAGTACTTTGTTACCATTAATTTATTTATGTATAAGAATTTATTTGTAAAGACTCATATGTGGCGTGTTGGTGTTTGGTTGTTTCTTAAGGCTTAGGTGGTGGGTGGTCATGGGTTCAAAACCCATAGACTCCAAAACATTTCAAAAAAAAAATTTATAACTTTATTTATTAATATATTTTTATTTATTTATTTATCATTATAAAAAAAATAAACAAATAAACAAATAATATATATAAATAAATTACGATGATCAATAATAAAAAAATTAAAATAAAAAAATAACTAAAATAAAACATATATAAATTTAAACAAATAATTTAAAAACAACAATTTTTTTTTTTAAATAACAAAGGGCGGGCACACATGAAGCCCACATGCCCCACCCTCGTTCCTCCAATGCCCTCCTGACCTAAACCTAACCCTACACGCCGTAACACTAATTCCTCTTTTCCTCTTCGTTTCTTCTTGCGAGGTCTCTGGTTACCCTGTCCATCGCCATGGCTTTCTCTCATGGCTTCTCCTCCTCGTTTGTTAGGTGTTTGGTTTTTGGCGTTGGTCGCTAGCTTGTATTATGTGTGTTTTTTTGCATTGAGCTCGCATACTTGTATTTCCAGGTTTTTTTTTTTTGTTTAGTGCAAGATAAAATGCCTCTTGTAGGCTCCTCTCTTGGTCGTGGCTTGTTCGACTCGGCGCTTGTGCGTTTGGGCATTTGCTTGTATGTTTTTTTTTCATTTGTTCATGCTCAATATAGAAACCTTCTACGTTGTCTTTTCTGACCTCAGAAAACTTTGGATGGACATCTATTAATGAACTTCCAATCCCTTCAAGATTGAAAGGAATTTCATTCTTGATCATCTCAAACCCTTTTTAGTAATCTTAAAGGAGTGGCATTGTTTGCACCCATCAACTGCAGTATGCTCTGCAAAACTGGACGTGTATATCGAAAATAATGATTTGATTTTTGGAAAAACAGAGAAGGTGATGCTTCTCATGTCCATTCACCCTGTGAATTTTCATCTAGTACAATGATATAGAACAGTTTTTGTACATCTGTCATTACCTGCGTGTTAAATCCAGATCCTGCTACAACCAGGATGCTCCCGGAACGCAATAAGGAATCCTCAGAATAGGCATGAATGGCTTCAAATACTTGTTCAGAAAAATGTTGGATAGCTAAATTTGAACGAGTAATCTCACTCTGGTGAGCCTATGGGGAGATCTGGGGTTCAAACCCCACGGACTCAATAAAACTTGGCACAGGTCGTCCAACCGACGCGCTATACTAGACGCATTGAGCAATGAAAAATGCCCTTGTGGGCTCATCCTCCATGTGGTTGGGAATTTGGATTTGTGTTATGTGTTGGCTCATGGACTTGGTTGTTAGGCTGTGTGGCAGGTGCTTGGCTATTAGCTCTCTTTTTTTGTTTTATTACTAAAAAAAAATTGTTTCTTGTGTGTGCAACGCAAGAGATTTCTTCCTCGTGAGTTCCTCGGTCGTGGTTGGGCACTAATGAGATATGTGGAATGGTATCAGGCTTGTTTCTTAGCATTGGACTTTGGTAACTTGTGTATGGTGGTGGCGCTGGCGGTGTTTGGTCTTGGACGCACAGTGAAGGACTAGTGTTGCATTCAGAGGAGGTCTTGGACGCATAGCGAAGGACTCTCATCCTGACTACATTTCTCTCTTGCAGGCATCTGCCAATAACAAATCCATTACAGAAGGCATGCGGCTTCATGCCCACATGCTCATATCCGGATTCGCGCCAAATGTTGTATCAGAAACCGCACTTATAACCATTTATACAAAATGCAGTAGATTGACAGATGCCTGGGCAGTTTTTGATCAAATGACAACGCCAAACATTTTTTCATGGAACGCCATGATTGGAGGGTATGTAAATCAATGTCTCAGCATGGGAGCTCTAGAACTTTACTGCCAAATGCAGCGCATAGGCATTCAGCCCGACGACTTTACGTTTCCTTGCATTCTCAAGGCTTGTTCTCGGCCCAATATTTTATTTATTTTATTTCTATTTCTTTATATATATATTTATATTCTCATTTTTTTTACTCTATTCCCCCTTATTTTTTTTTTAACTAATTTATTTTATTCCTTTCTACTCTATTCCTTTCTTTAAGGACTAGGCAACTGAAACTAAATTACTAAATTTCTTCTTCAGCAGCTTAAACTGTTGCTAATCAGAAAACGGAACGCAAGCACACACATGTGAATTCTTTCATTGGAAATGAGGAGGATCTCTCAACTTTATAATGCCAGTTTAGCTTCTGATTCTTCGTGATTAAAAGCTAGATTTTTCTGAGCCTTTCTTCTCATCATTCCCTATACTTTACTTTTCTGTATTTTCCTTTTTATATTTTTAATTCACTATTTCTTATTTTCTCTTATGACGTTTTATATGTACTCTATATTTTTTATATATGTTATTACTCCTTCTTATTGTCATATTTTCGTTTATTTTCATCTAATTATTTATATTCTTCTTATTCTTATTATTGAATGTAAGTGTCTTCTAACTTCTTTTGCTTTCTCAATTATTTACCTTTGTATTTTCATGAGTGAGGATGTGTTGATAAAAGTTGAAGGCTTTCTGTAATCTATATTAGCTTGCTATTGTAATCCTTGATCGAGGAATACAAAGTAATCTCGGTTCCCATCACATTTGTACAGGGTCTTAGTCAACTGACAGAATATCTAAAGTATTTTTGTTTTTCCATAGTTAGTATGCTCTTAGAACTTGTCTGTTGTTTTGTATTTTGTATTTTGTATTTTGTATTTTAATCTATGAAGTTTTTTTTTTTTTTAGGTAAGGGCTCTAAAAACATCACCGTGAGGAATTTATGTTATAAATGTAATTTGATTAACCTTAGAAGAGGAATTTATGATATAAATGTAATTTAATTAACCTTAGAAGCAAAGAGTTATTGGCAAATGATGCAATGCATAGTTCAGCTTAAAAGTCTAGTTTATATATAGATCTGTGTAACTAAAAAAAATGTTTTTGGCTTGCAGGCTAGGTGGAGCTGGAGTTGGAACTTGGCCCTCAGGCCCAGATTTCAAACTAATGATCTGATACCATGTGTAGGGTTCTACTCAATAGAGCCTTATAAAACAAAAAAAAACAAAAAAATTTAAAGAAATTATATCCTATTATTTTCATAACTTCATAACCAGCATATAGCCAATAACCAGCATATAACCATTCAACTTAAATAAAATTTATGAACATATCATAATAAGCTTACAAACAACCACATTACACTACATATTCCTTATAATACATAAAACAAATACATAAAATAAAATACCTCTTCCTGATGCTAAACTCCCTCTTGTCTGGTTGTCCTCCCTGGTGCCTTGCCCATCTTGCTTCTTTGACCAAACCATGCCCAAACCAACTAACCACCCAGCCATCTAGGAGCAGCCTGTCCGTCTCCCTAGCTCCAGGATACCGTAAGGAATCCTAGCCCCCGTTCCCTAAACCCCCAGCAACCCGGTGCCCCCTGCAATGGTTCACCTAAACTCCAAATATCAAACTCACCACACCATAAAAATATGCCAAACAGAAATCCAGTCCCTCCTCCAAAATGTTTCCTCCCCCAAAATCATAATCCCCTCTCCCGTAGGACTCTTCCCCATCATATCTCCCCCTTCACCGACTCTCCTCCCCTCCATTAATTACCTTATCCCCTCCTTTATTATCTTATCCTTTCCTTTATTATCTTATCCTTAACCTGTGATACGTAAAGTTTCATAAGGATTAAATTAAAGTTATTAAGCCCCTTAATTTATTACCCAAACCATTGAATGTGTTATGTAATCAATTAATTAATTAATCAATCAATCAAAAGTTATAAGCAATTAATTAATATTATTAATACTAATCATTGTTTAACTAAAACCATATTAGGACAATTAATTATCTAATTAATTTTGCTTAATAATCCCTATGCATCTATTTAACCAGGGTTGTTACACGCGGCCAGTCTATACTACATCCTGCGTATCACTTCTGAGTTACTTAGGGTTTTCTCTTCAATATGAACTCATATCCTCTACAACCTTCAATCACATTCTCTTATGTATCTCACTGTCCAATCTGACCCATAACCAATCACAACACATACAATCTCTCCAACAACTTACTCATGCTCCTCAACCATACAATATGAATGATACCCAATCATGTATAAGAAATCAACATACTATAACAATCATATTAGTACTAAATCATAAGAGTGTTTCTCACTCCATCAACCAACAAAAACCAAATCACAACAACCATACCAATAATTCCTTAAGAATTCACCACACAATAATCAAAAGTATCCATCAAGACAACAATGTAACCATACCATAGTTTATATGGTAGATCTGAGCCCATAGAATGCAGATCTTGAACCTGCTTCAGTCTTCAAGAGCCTGGTAGCATCTCACACACAAGTATTCATGACTTCATCCACTGTACACACTCTATCCTCATTCAGACCGCGTATGTATGTGCCATGTCTCACTGCAGCCCACGTATACCTCAGAAACTAGGGTTTTTGAACTTTCGAGATTTTTTTCGTCATGATCTCACACTTACCGAAACTTTGATGTGTCCATGAGCTCCTCTAGATCTCCTCTCTCAGAATAGATCTTCAATACATTCTCAAGAGATACTATCACAAGAGACCCTTGCATCTTATTTATACTCTCCAAGTAGCTTCCTTAGAAGCATCTTCTAGGTCACTTTGCCCACATTCCTCATTTTAGGGTTAACCACTTTCCATAATTAGAAAGTTCTCCATTACTTTATTATTTAAGTAATCTTCCTTGACTTTGTCATCTCACTTTATCATTTAAATAATATTCTTTGATTTTGTAACTTCACTTTATTATTTAAATAGTCCTCCTTGACTTTGTCTCTTCACTTTATTATTTAAATAATAATTTATTGTTTGCAATCTATTTGACTTCTTTGACCTTTTGGGGCTTCAAGCCTACATATGAGGGTCCTCCAAATTCATAAGGCCATAACTCTCAAACCATGAGGAGTTATGTGACATTCCACATACCACCAGAAATGGCATGACAAGAACTATCCATATAATATAGTTTCACTAAAAACTTCATTGATTTTCATCTTATTATTCCACAAACAAGCATTGGTTCTCCAACCATCCTTCTAGGATAACTCAACCGGAAAGCATCTTCCTGTGAGGGTTTTCACCATAAGGGGACCATTTTGGAGTTCATCCATTTGTATACCTTATCAACGATGATAAGACAATAATGAAGAATATTTACATCAATCCAATAATGCATCATATATCAAGGAAAACCACATCGATCCATATCCATCTTTGCATCATGTATCAATGACAACTCATTGATCCATCTTCATCTATGCATCATATCAATGAAAACTCATTGATCCAACTTCATCTATGCATGAAATCATATGAGCATGATTCCACTTGACATCAATCCATTCACATCAAGGAAAATACATATCACATTAGTATGCTATGACAAGACATTGTTCATTTGGCATCAATAATCAATCAATCAATCCTTTGGCATCAATCAATCCCTTGACATCAATCAATCACTTCACATCAATCAATCAAATCTTTGGCATCAATGAAAACATGATCCAACAATCTCCCCCTTTGGAATTGATGGAAATACCAACATTGATGTCAACACCAATCATTGATGTCAACATGTAGACAAAGCATTGCTTCTACATCAATAGTCATCAATCACATCAATGTGACTATCTCTCCCCTTTTGACATCAATAGAAAAGGGTCATTCTCCCCTTGGTGTTGCTCCCCCCGCTTGAACTCTCCTTGGGGCTTCTCCCCCTTCCTGAATACCTTTGATCTTCCTATGAATAATCTCTCCCCATTTGAACAAGGGATGTCACTATCATGTAATGATGAAGATATATCACTCATTCTCCCCCTATGACCAACACTCCCCCTGGAACTATGCCTCTATTCTCTTTCAAATATAGGGCTATCTTACCAACTATGAAACTGATAAATATCTCCTCCTAGATTCATGGGAATAAGAATGACTCCCCCTATGGGTATGTTCCCCCCTATATTCTCTGCAATATGAACAATATGCTACCACTACAATATGCTTATGCTACAAATGTTACTGCTCAACCGGAACATAGATCAAACCCTCTTTCTATGATGATCCTTGGACCTGTCCATGCATCAAACTTGTGCCATACCATACATCATGAAGCAAAATATATGTCAACAATAAAATAGAGAATCATAATAAAAAATATCAACCAGGTACATCTTGTACCAAAATGTGTGCTCACCATGCACAACACCCATGTACATCAATCATGTACATCAACACCATACAATGTGCAAAAAGATATCATCAATAGAATGTATCAACTATATACCTCTACCAACATGTCAACCCAGTGCTTCATATCACTCATGATATGCCTCCACCATGAACCAAGTGCCACCACCATATATTTCAATCAATCAAGTGTCTCAACTATATCATCTAATACATCATGTTACCAAAGTATATGATAATCAAGTAATACCAATGGTGTACTTTTATCCATATACCATCTATGAGTGTACCAAACATCAACATGTATCACCACTTGTACCAAGCAAGTACATCAACCATGCACCAATACCACAACAAAATGAATCCTCATCCATGTATCCCCAAACCATCACAAAACATGTGCCAATCAAACTGCTAGTAGGTGCCTCTACCAATGTACTAGAAGTGTACCAATCATGCATCAACTATAGATCAGACTCATCAATTATGTACAACATGATCACCTCGTCAACTCACCAACTACATGTTCCAAGATGTAGTCCAACCATATGCCAAATGCATGCATCAAGATATCCATCAAATATGCTTCTAATAATACATCATAAGATATATCAATGAAACTCAAATATGTACCAACCATGTACCCCAACAGATCAGCCTCAATCATTCATTCACTACAACAAATACTAAGCATCCAACAATACATGTACTAGTAGTGTGCTTCAATATATCAATGGCATCTCTATCTAGCATCATCAAGATATATCACATAACCAAGGTACCATAAATTCACTGTCATAACCAACATTGTTCTTCAACAAAATATGCCTCAATCCATACTCAAGGGTTAGTGCCATGCATCCAAGATAGTCTTTCAATACTCAACCATATATCACCCTCATACATACAACAAATATGTATTCCATCATGTAATCATGAGCACCTACAACAAAACATGTTAGATCATGTAATAAACAATGTCAGATCTTGCAACACAAGTTATATCATCACATAAAATTGCGACCCTTGTGCATATCCCTTTTCTCAAGGCTTTACCACATATATGCAGCCTGCTGCACAGATAGCTCGTGTATGTATGTGACCTATTCAAGGTCAGTCTGTGTATGTATGTGATTGTTACCACTGTAACCCACGTATGCTTCTGAAGATGACACACTTGAGCTTCCCTTAAGGCTTCCATTCTTCTCTGGTTGTTCAGTCTTATTCACCCACTTCGAAAGGTGTCCTTGCTTCTTAGAACTTGATCTTTGAGCTTCCATCTTTTCAAAAATGTCTCCCTTCCTAACTGCATTCCTTCTTCTAGTCATTCTATATGAATTCTTCATCATGGATTTTCTTCTTGTGTTCGAACAATCCTGAGATTTATGGCCAAATCCACTACAGTTGTAGCATCTCATGGTGTGACAGTGAACAAAAATGTGTCCTACTTAATCACATCTCCAACATCTTATCGTGTTATGAAATCTTCCATTATTTCTTCTTGCATAATATTTGCATTCCAAATCTTTGTGACCATATTCATTACATGAATCACGTTGACCATGAAAAACCCTTTCATACCTTTTCTTTGGTGTTATTCCCTTTTGAGGTGTAAATATGGCTTCTTGATGTCTTCCTTGCTTTGTTCTTTTGAAATTCTCCTTTCCTTGTGTAGATGGTTGACTTGCAACATTGTCTTCATCCTTTGAGAGTGAGGGACTTATCTCATGCTTCTTGGAGGTGCTTGCTTCAACATGTGTAGCTTCTCTCTTATATCCAATACCTCATTTATCATTTGGTGATCTTTGACTTTCCAAGATCTCATTCAAGATTGTTGAGCTATTCAAGAATTTGTTTGACTTCTCCACTTTCTTTCAAAGATCAACAATTTCAGCTTCTAACTTATGACATGACTCTTCCTTTTCATTTACTTGATTCTTAAATAGTTCCTCTACCCTTTTCGCTTCTTCAATTTGGGTCTTAATATGGAAAATAATTCCAAGACTTTTTCTAATCTCATCATCTACCTTCTTATCTTCTTTTTCATTCTTTAGTCTTGTGATCTCTTCTTCCTTTTCTTCTAATTGAATTTTTTTACTCTCTTCTTGTTCTTTGAGCATTTACTTTAACTTCAAGATGTGCCTTTTACTCTTTTTAAGAAACTTTTTTGTGTTATCAGAAAGATATCTATAGTCTATATAGTAATGATCATATTTGTATTCATATAGACCACACTCAACTTTCTTTTGAAGTTCTGATAGTTCTTCTTCTATTATTTCCATGGGATAACTACCATCAAACTCTATACAAACTATTTCTAGGTTTTCTTCTTCACTTGTAGAGAAATAGTCAACATCATCACATTTTGAATTATTGTAATCAAGAGTTTTTGAACATTCTTTATCTTCATTTGAAATATCTTCAAGATCTTCCTTTTTTCCAACATCATCACATGATTATTTACCTTCATTTGGAATATCTTCAAGATATTCCTTTTTGACAACATCATCACATTTATAAATAATGCAATCAAGAGTTTTTGGAGATTCTTTACCTTCGTTGATCTTGATGGAGTTGTCTTCAATATTTTCCTTCTTTATTTGGTATGTCTCCTCTAGATTTATCTATAGATCCTTGGGGGAAGTGCATTGCCCCATGCTCTCTTTGATAGGACATGAGAGTCCACTAAGAATGGTCTTGAGAGCCAATGCATCATTCTTCTTTCCTTCCCTTTGAGTTGAAAATTTTGACTTGTTATTCAAGGAAATTGATCCGCCAATGGTTGTATTCCAAATACCCACTCCCATTTCCTTCAAATGCACTCGCATTTTTATTCTCCATGTAGAATACTTTTCATCATCAAGGATTGGAACTTCATCATCCATTTGTGTGTCCATGGATCTACTCCAAGATTGTTAAGGCTTATAGTGAAGGCCTGCTCTGAAACCAATTGTTGGACACATTGACTACACTGGGAGGGGGGGTGAACAGTGTAGGGATCTTTTTAAAAACATACCCTTCACAAAGCTCCTTATTTAGCAATCACCATTTAATTATTACTTATTGATGTCATTTATAATCATTTAAATGTGAACATGCATCAACAACATATATCAGCTACATATATCATCAATAAATAATCACCACAAAGAACACAAAAATGTATGTACAATTTTGTTTTTATTACAGACTACAATCCTTGGGTTATAAGCAACAATTGAATAGAGTACATATCTACAAGAGCACCAGATCTATAATGAAAGACTCATCTTACACCCTCAGCACCAACTAAGATGAGCCAACAATACTCAACAGATATCAATCTGTCAACAGGTAAGTGACATGTCGGTAGTGCAGCACGCATATGTATGCACCCTACTAGTAGTACAGCTCATGTATGTACACGGCCATTCTGTACTACAGCCTGCGTATCACTTTTGAGTTACTTAGGGTTTTCTATTCAAGATTAAATCATATCCTCTGCAACCTTAAATCACATTCTCTTTTGTCTCTCACTGTCCAATCTGAACCATAACCAATCATAACACATCCAAGCTCTCCAACAACTTACTAATGCTCCTCAACCATGCAATATGAATGTTACTCAATTATGTATAAGAAATCAACATACTATAGCAATCATATCATTACTGAATCATAAGAGTGTTGCTCACTCCATCAATCAACACAAACCAAATCAAAACAACCATACCAAGAATGCCTTAAACATTCACCACACAACAAGCAAGAGTATCCATCAAGACAACAATGTAACCATACCAGAATTTCTATGGCAGATCTGAGCCCATAGAATGCAGATCTGGAACCTGCTTCAATATTCAAGATCCTGACACTAGCTCACACACAAGTCTTCATGAATTCATCCGCTGTACGCGTTATGTCCTAATTCATCCCATGTATGTATGCGCCCTGGCTCACTAGAGCCCGCATATACCTCAGAAACTAGGGTTTCTGAACTTCTGAGATTTTTTCTGTCATGATCTCAGACTTACCGAAACTTTGATGCATCCATGAGATCCTCCAGATCTCCTCTCTTAGAATAGATCTTCAATACATGCTCAAGATATACTATCACAAGAGAACCTTGCATATTATTTATACTCTCCAAGTAGCTTTCTTAGAAGCATCTTCTAGGTCACTTTTCCTACATTCCTCATTATAGGGTTAACCACTTTCTATAATTAGAAAGTTCTCCATTAGTTTATTATTTAAGTAATCTTCCTTGAATTTGTCATCTCACTTTATCATTTAAATAATATTCTTTGATTTTGACACTTCACTTTATTATTTAAATAGTCCTCCTTGATTTTGTCTCTTCACTTTATTATTTAAATAATAATTTATTCTTTGCAAGCTCTTTGACTTCTTTGACCTTTTGGGGCTTCAAGCCTACATATGAGGGTCCTCCAACTTCATAAGGCCATAACTCTCAAACCGTGAGGAGTTATGTGACATTCCACATACCACCGAAAATGGAATGACAAGAACTATCCATATAAGATAGTTTCACTAACAAATTCACTGATCTTCATCTTATTATTCCACAAACAAGCATGGGTTCTCCAACCATCCTTCTAGGATAACTCAACCGAAAAGCGTCTTCCTGTGAGGGTTTTCACCATAAGGGGACCACTTTGGAGTTCATCCATTTGTATACCTTATAAACCATGATAAGAAAACAATGAATCATCTTTACATCAATCCAATAATGCATCATATATCAAGGAAAACCACATCGATCCATCTCCATCTTTGCATCATGTATCAATGACAACTCATTGATCCATCTTCATCTATGCATCATACCAATGACAACTCATTGATCCAAATTCATATATGCATGAAATCATATGACTATGATTCCACTTGATATTAATTCATTCACATCAATGACAATATATATCACATTAGTATGTTATGACAAGACATTGTTCATTTGACATCAATCATCAATCAATCAATCCTTTGGCATCATTCAATCCCTTGACATTTGTTAGCAATTATTTTTTTCATTAGGCACAGAAGCACCCAGGCCTGTAGATTGCACACGAAATGCCCAAGCGCAGCATGGGAGAATCCCTGTTTTTCCAAGTAGCAGGTCAAGCAAGCAGGAAAAATGTCGTCGGCAGCATCCAGGATCTATTTGCAAAGCAAATCGACGGTCGCCGGGTTTTCGGAGCTACCGAACTGCCCAAGGTTTAACGCAAAGGACAACTCTTGTATTGCACAGTGGGTTCGGGTCATCCGATCTAACTAGGATAGGTGGCAGCCTGTTGGCATATCACGGATCGAGGTTTCAGGGAGCATGGAGACCTCAGCTCATTGCACTTGGAAGTACCAATCAGAAAACCCCGATAGCGCCTTTGGCACTGAGCCCACGGTCTCATCCCTGGGTCATATCAAGTGAGCCTGCAAGCGAAGGCGGCTCCCTAGTAAATATCGAATGCCCCCTCGTCCGTTCAGCCTAAGGACGCATGTCGCAAGATCTGGCTGCATCGACGTTTCGACGGTCGAGAATTCGTGGGGTGAGAATTTCATGTTGCTCAACATCGCGAAACCCCAAGCCCCGATAGTGCCAAAACCGTAAACAGTGGGGCCCGCGGTATCACGGAGTATTTTCAACCGTCATATCTAGAGGGACGTGTGGTGCCAGATTAAGCCATCTCGGCATATTTCCCATCGCGATTTCAATTGGCAAAGGTTATCCCTTTCATATTCGTGAACGCCGAAAGCGTATGGTCACAGCCCATGATCACTTGGGGAGAGGTAGGAGCTGCATAAAGAAGGCCAAAGGCACTGAGTTCAGTTGCAGAGGGGATCATCATGATCTCCAGGCGCCATCGGGCCCGATCTTAATATTGTTTCTAGTATTGCAGTAAATGAAGGCAAGAGCAGGTGGTTGAAACCTCCTTTCGTTCATTAAATGAGGGGAATGGAGGGTCTGGCAAGCCGCCTGCTCATGGAGGTCCTATATATCGATTCTCTCAACGAAGTCGTGCTGAAGTCCTCGACTCGACAGAGAAGTCTGCGCACGCTAGCCGAGCACTTCATGGCTCGGCTACCCTCCTTACGGGAGCCATGTGTAGTTAAGGCGGCATTTAAAGGAAGATATCATTACGAGTTTGACTGAAGGGACACCAAGCATTGAGTGACTGGACACACCTCTGAGAGATGAGTTTTTCCTGAGTATATAGACTCAGTTTTTGTATTTTGTAAGGATCGATGGTTGAGCAGAGCTCTCGGTTGTAAAGCTTTAACAAAGCACTGTTATTCTGGTTATGCATGGACTTTTGAGACTTTTTTCCTTATGAATGTCAGTTTCTTTCACGCCTCTGTTTACACTGTGTTAGAACAGCTCGGAATTGGAGGATCCAGTTGAGTTGTAGTTGTTATAGGATGATGTTGGATTGGATCACTGTAGCAGTTACGTTGTTTCTAATCAGTTCTTGTGATTTTCCCAGCGCTGAGTGACTTGGAATTGGAGGATCCAGTCAAGTCCCCTTTTCAGTTTCTTGAGACCCTGAACCAAGAGGATATTGCATTCAGAGTCTTTCTTCTACAAACCGCTTGAAACCTATTGCCTAAAGTGGTTTGTTCACCTTTCTTACCAATTCTTCCACCTGTTCATCTTTTAATTAACCCACTGGATGAAGTTAGATCAAGACCTCCTTTGTTCCTTACATGCTAGACCTAGTCCCTGAGTTAGGGTGATATATCCTCGAGTGTTTACCTCCATTTGATCATCCCTTTATAAATAAATCGTGACATTAAACTGATGGGTGTCGGGATCTGCTCCTGCTAGCAATCCAGGAGTGACTTCTGACACTAACATTTCTGGCGCCGTTGTCGGGGATGAAGTTGAATATTTTCCCCGGGATTGAACGACAACGATTAATTGATTCTGAACGTGCATCAGATATAAGAATTATCAAGATTGTTGTTATGCACCTGGCGACTCCATTGTGACGACTCCGCTGGGGAGAACCTGCTCAATTAAGTGTGGCTTTCAAAGGCAGGCATACGCGGTCTCATCCACAGTTGCCTCTAGCTATGCCCGAAACAGATCCAGAAGTGGTGCTCAGAAAGGGGAAGGCCTTTGAAGAAGAAGCGTCCACCACCGAACCAGGTAATCCACCATATCCTTCTTTGGGAACTCCTTCTTCTCCTCCTCAGTTTCTTGACAGACCTGTTTCTGAAGTTTCCCGTTTCCTAAATTTTGGGAGTGTTCCTATTGAGTTTTCCTCTCCTGGTCTAAGACCGGAGGGACAAGACCTTGTCACTCCCCTCTCCCCTGAAACTGTACCTTGGCGTAGACCTGGGACCACAGAATATTTCCCCACTCCTATCTTTACTACTCCTGTGCAAAGAAAAACACTTACTAACTTGAGCTCGATAGCCTTCTCCTTGAATCCTCTCTTGTTTCCCACTCCTCTTCGAGACTCATTCCCGGTAGCCCCCTCGCGAACTCCTTCTCCTCCCAGTTCTCCTCCACGTAATATTCCTATGGCTAGTGCTAATCCCCCTCTGAATAGAATGGACGCCATAGTTGCTACTAGATCTGCTCCTTTATTCCTACCCCATCCGATGAATCCTCTTCCTGCTGGGGATTACTTGAAATACATGCCCAAGTTCAATGGGGAAGGAGACATGACTGCCGAAGAGCACCTGGCTTCTTTCTACAGTTACGCAGACAACCTCAACATTGAAAATGAAGACGTCTGGATGAGAGACTTCGTCTAGAGCCTGGATGGCGAGGTGAGGAAGTGGTTTAGAGTATTGGCTCCAGGGTCAATTGTTGGGATTGAAGCTCTAGATAGTGCTTTTCTGAGGCAGTGGGGAGATAGGAAGGATTTCATGTATTACATGACAGATTTTGGGTCTTTGAAGAATATGGATGGAGAGTCTGTCTCTGACTTCTCCAAAATATTCAATAATATGTATAATAAAATCCCTGCCGAAATAAAGCCTTCAGAAGCCTCGGCCAAAATTTCTTATGCTAGTGCATTCAGCCCTGATTTCTGCCTATTGTTGAGAGAAAGAAGAGCCAACTCCTTGGCTCAAATGCAATATGCGGCCATAGAAGTGGAATCCAATGTATTAGCCGCGGACAGACTAAGAAACAAGGTCGATGCAGACAGGAGAAAGGAAAGGTCAGTAGCCTCGACTTCCGACCCATCAGTGCCCCACCCTCAAGTGGATGAACTGACCAGGATGGTGAAGTCTCTGTCTGCAGAGATGGAGAAAATGAAAGTGGAAGGGAGGAAATCATACAAGGGCCCTCTAAACGCCGAAAACAAGGGAGGTTTCAGGAGGCCAAACAATTTTACTCCCACGAATGTGCAAAGAGAGAAGGGAAGAGACAGAGAAGACCAGAAGATTCAGGCCCCTTTTCAAAACAATTTTGTGGCTGAGGGGGAAGAAGGGGAAACAGATGAGCTGGATCCTGAAATCCATTGCTTCAAGGACACTCCTCCTTTTCCTCATCTCACTCAATCAGCATATGAGGAATCTCTCATGGATAGCCAGCTAAATGAGTTGAGCAAGGATAACAAGACTAGTAGCCGCCAAGGCGGGTATGACCTGAGGTCCCAGAAGAAGGCAGTAGTACCTGACGCCCCTGAGCAGCTCACTAGGACATAGAAGCCTGCTAATGAAGAAGCAGACATCTATAGAGGTAAGAAACACCAACCCCTTTCTCCCATAGTCTAGAGTCATGTTCCCGAAATAAGAGAAATTCCCAAGCTTACATCTTGTTTTAATTTCGAGCAGGAGATTCAAAAGATTAGAATCCCGGTGCCCCTGATCGAGCTGATTAAACATGAAGAATTCAAAAAATGCTTCTCTAAGATATTATAGTCTGAAGCCTCGTGCCTTCCCACAGACTCCATAAATTTGCAAGATGAAAAGCCTGCAGTTATTTTAGGTCCTATGGTAGAAGACAGGAATGACTCATCCCCTCCTTTCTACACTTCCCTGAACATACATGACAAGGTACTGCACAATTGCTTGATGGATTTGGGGGCTTCTCACAACCTTATGCCCAAAACTATCATGGAAGAGTTAGGACTAGAAGTCACCCGAGCTTATCATGACCTCTATTCCTTTGACTCCAGAAAGGTTCAGTGTCTAGGAGTTATCAAATACCTGGTCGTGACCTTGTTTCAGCAGCCCATGAAAAGTGTGGTAATGGATATTATAGTGGTCGATGTCCCCCCCAAGTTTGGTATGTTGTTATCAAGATCTTGGATAAAATGACTGGGGGGAACCTTGGAAATGGACCTCACATACGCTACTATCCCAATGTTTGGAGGAGAGCATAGAAGGCTATACAGAGAATCCCAACTAGCCTATATAATCAGCGATGAAGCCAACCCTACCAATCATCCCATCTTTGCTTTGGACACTGATTTAGGCTCCAGTTTACTATAACTCACCCATGCCCACGAGCCTCCTCTCAAACTCATAAAGCAACCCACCATTTTCCCTAAACTCTCTCCCTCCATCACCCCCGTCTGGAAAATGTTCTTTGATGGAGCCTCTTCCAGGGAAGGCACTAGAGTTGGGGTGGTTTTTGTGTCCCCTGCTCAGGAAACCATATCTTTGTCATACAAATTAGAATTTGAAGCTACCAATAATGTGGCAGAGTATGAAGCTCTTGTCCTGGGGTTAAGAGTCGCAAGGGAAATGGGAATTCAGGAGGTAGCAGTGTTCGAAGATGCAGATTTGGTGGTTCGGCAGATCAGGAATGCTTATCAGGCTAAGCATCCTTGACTCAGGAGTTACAGGAATGAGGTTTGGGACCTTATTGACAGTTTCTTCTCGGGATTTAATATTTCTTTCATCCCAAGAGAGGAGAACACCTTGGCAGATTCCTTGGCTGCATCAGCTAGCAATTTCAAGGTACCCTTGCTGCCCAAATTCAGATATGATGTAGAGGTAAAATACAGGCCCTCCATACCTGACAATGTCAAGCATTGGAAGGTATTCGAGGATGATCTCGAGATCAAGAGGTTCTTGGAGACTGTCGAGGAATTTTTAGAAATGCACATCGACCAAGACGTCGCCTCAGAGGAGGAGCTCGACAGGGGTAATTTTCTGAATAAGATTGTAGAGCGTGACATTGTACAGCTACCCAACAACCATATTCCCAGAGGACTGGTTCCTTTGGAAAGGCTTTTTGATAGAAATGATGTGTCATTAAAAGGAGAAGTCTCGAAGGAGGATGTTGATACTATTCAGTGCAACATTGGGACTGAGAGTGAGCCCAAGTATGTTAAATTGTCAAGAAGTCTGACAAAGGAGCAGAGGTCTGAATACATTGGACTTTTGAGGGAATTTGAGGATGTTTTTGCCTGGACATACGAAGACCTCAAAACATATGACATTTCTGTCATCGAGCATAAAATCACGTTAAAAGAAGATGCAAAGTCGTTTAGGCAGAAGCTGAGACAGATCAATCCTATGCTGCTGCCTATCATGGAGAGGGAAGTGAAGAAGCTGCTTCAAGCTCAGATCATTGTACTGCTGAGATATTCAGAGTGGGTGGCCAACTTGGTGCCAGTAAGGAAAAAGAGTGGGGAGATCCGACTCTGTGTAGACTTCAGAAACCTGAACAGGAGCTCATCAAAAGATAACTACCCCTTACCAAATATGGAACATATATTGAAGAGGGTAACAGGAGCTTCCAGGATATCCATGATTGATGGTTTCTCTGGCTACAATCAAGTCTCTGTTATGCCTGAGGACAGAGAAAAGACAGCCTTCACCACTCCTTGGGGCACATTCATGTATGCCAAGATGCCATTTGGTCTTATGAATGCAGGAGAAACATTTCAGCAAGCCATGGATATAGCCTTCATCGGGGAGAAGGACCGGTTCATGGTGATCTATCTCGACGACATCACAGTATTCTCCATCTCAAACAAGGATCACCGCCGCCACTTGAGGAAATTTTTCATGAAATGTCGGAGGTTCGGTCTGTCCCTAAACCCCAAGAAATCTTTTTTCTCTATGCAGGAAGGGAAGTTGTTGGGCCATATAGTATCAACAGAGGGAGTGAGAATTGATCCCAATAGGGTGGAGGCAATTCAAACCTTATCACTCCCCAGGTCTAAAAAAGAGGTTCAGGCCTTTTGGGGGAAAATTAATTTTCTAAGGAGGTTTGTCTCAAATTTTGCCGAGCTAGTGAAACACATCACAACCATGCTCAGGAAGGGAAACGAGGTGAAATGGACCGCTGAGCCCAGGGCATCTTTTGACCAAATAAAAAGGGCATTGACTGAGACGCCTGTGCTGATCAATCCTGATTATTCCAAAGAATTCCTAATTTTCTCCTTTGCTTCTTTTGATACAGTAGCAGCAGTATTATTATAGAAAAACGAGAAGGGGCATGAGCAGCCCGTCGCTTTCTTCAGCAAGGCATTAAGAGATGCAGAGACTAGGTATGAGATCATGGAGAAACAGGCCTATGCCTTAGTGAAAGCCCTCAAAGCTTTCAGGATCTATGTCTTGCATTCGAAGGTGACAACATACGTTCCTTTAGCTTCCGTAAAAGACATTCTTGTACAGCCAGACATAGATGGGAGAAGAGGCAAATGGATAGCAAAAATTCTGGAATTCGACTTGGAAATAAATCCCACCAAGTTGTTTAAGGGGCAAGGTCTAGCCAAGCTATTGGCTGAATCCAATTGTGAAGCCTTGGGAGTTAGTTTCCTCAGCACTCACTCAGGAACTCAGCAAGCTGAGCTGCCCAGCCAATGCTCTCAAGATGGCTTATCGCTGGCAGATTGTGCCTGGTATCGTGACATTTTGTACTTTCTGCAGGAATTGAAGCCTCCGGATGGAATGGGTAAAAGCAGGGCAAGATCCTTAAAGCTCAAGGCGGTCAGGTATTGTCTCATTGAGCAAGTTTTGTACTGGAGAGATCCTTTGGGGATGCTACTGAGATGTTTGAACCCACCAGAAGCTCAGAAAGTTATGTTTGATTTCCATGAAGGCCTATGTGGGGGGCATTATTTCTGGAAGACCGCAGCTCATAAGATCCTCAGGGCTGGATACTACTGGCCTACTTTATTCGCTGATGTCTACAGAGGAATCAGAGCTTGCATCAAATGTCAAAAGTTCTCAGGGAAGCAACAGCTCAAATCGCTGCCATTGAAGCCTATAGTATCTCCAGCACCTTTTTAGCAGTGGGGGCTGGACTTCATTGGAGAAATTCATCCTCCCTCAAGCGGTCAACACAGATGGATCCTGACAGCCACAGATTATTTCACCAAGTGGATAGAAGTTGTCCCCACCAGAAGTGAATCTCACAAAGTAATTATCATCTTTCTGGAGGATATCATAGCCAGATTTGGCTGTCCCAGCAGGATCGTCACTGATAATGTTGCTTCTTTCAAGTATGAGCCTCTAATTAGGTTATGTGAGCAGTTCCAGATCTCACTAATTCACTCCACCCCCTACTATCCCCAGGGCAACGGTTTAGCAGAGTCCTCCAACAAAAGCCTAATAAGGATCATCAAAAGGTTGTTGGAAGACAACAAAAGGGCCTGGGATTCAAAGTTGAAGTTTTCCCTGTGGGTTGATCGCGTGACAATGAAGAAATCTCTGTGCACTTCACCTTTTTAGCTAGTCTACGGAGCAGAGGTGGTTTTTCCTACTCAGCTCGCCTTACCTGTGGCGAAATTCTTTCAAGACTATGAGGGAGAAACAGATCATATGATCAGGAGGATTCATCAGATAGTAGAAGTGCAACAAGTCAGAGAGCAGGTGAGGACCGCAGCTCATAGTCACCAAGAAAATATCAAGCAGGCTTTCGACAAGAAGGTTAGGAAGAAAGAGTTCGAGATCGGGAATTTGGTACTCAAGTGGGACGCCCCCAGGCAGGATAAAGGCAAAAACAGTAAGTTTGACGCCCTCTGGATTGGCCCCTTTAAGATCTCTGAGGTTTTCTCCAACAACACCTATGGGTTGCAATATCTGGAGGGTGAAGAGGTTTTCAGCAGCCCAATGAATGGGCATTTTCTGAAGAAATGTTTTATTTGATCCTCAGACGGCTCCCTTGTTTGTAAATATTGTCCTTTAGTTCTTTGTTTAGTTTCTTTTTGCGTCTTTTCGGCCTAATAAGTGACTCCATAGCCCAACAAGGCACTGAAGCTGCGGAAGGAGTTCTTAGAGCATCGCAGGGACGACTCTATCCCCCATGGAGCCTAATGTTAGCGATTATTTTTGTCATTAGGCACAGAAGCACCCATCCCTATAGATTGCACACGAAATGCCCAAGCGCAGCATGGGAGAATCCATGTTTTTCTAAGTAGCAGGTCAAGCAAGCGGGAAAAATGTCGTCAGCAGCATCCAGGATCTATTTGCAAAGCAGATCGATGGTGACCGGTTTTTCGGAGCTACCGAACTGCCTAAGGTTTAACGCAAAGGACAACTCTTGTATTGCACAGCGGGTTTGGGTCGTCCGATCTAACTGGGACAGGTGGCAGCCTGTCGGCATATCGCGGATCGGGGTTTCGGGGAGCAGGGAGCCCTCAGCTCATTGCACTTGGAAGTACCGATCAGCGAACCCTGATAGCGCCTTTGGCACTGATCCCATGGTCTCAGCCCTGGGTCATATCAAGTGAGCCTCCAAGCGAAGGTGGCTCCCTAGTAAATATTGAATGCCCCCTCGTCCGTTCAGCCTAAGGATGCGTGTCGCAAGATCTGGCTGCGTCGGCATTTCGGCGGTCGAGAATTCGTGGGGTGATAATTTCATGTTGCTCAACATCACAAAACCTCGAGCCCCGATAACGCCGAAAGCGTAAACAGTGGGGCCCGCGGTATCACAGAGTATTTTCAACCGTCGGATCTAGAGGGACGCATGGTGCCAGATTAAGCCATCTCGGCATATCGCCCATCGCGATTTCAATCGGCAAAGGTTAGCCCTTTCATATTTTCGAACGCCGAAAGCATATGGTCATAGCCCATGGTCACTTGGGGAGAGGTAGGAGCTACATAAAGAAGGCCAAAGGCGCCGAGTTCAGTTGCAGAGGGGATCATCGCGATCTCCAGGCGCCATCGGACCTGATCTTAATACTGTTTCTAGTATTGAAGTAAATGAAGGCAAGAGAAGGTGGTTGAAACCTCCTTTCATTCATTAAATGAGGGGAATGGAGGTTCTGGCGAGCCGCCTACTCACGGAGGTCCTGTATATCGATTCTCTCAACGAAGTCGTGCCGAAGTCCTCGACTCGACAGAGAAGTCTGTGCACGCTAGTCGAGCACTTCATGGCTCAGCTACCCTCCTTACGGGAGCCATGTGTAGTTAAGGCGACATTTAAAGGAAGATATCAGTACGATTTTGACTGAAGGGAAACCAAGCATTGAGTGACTGGACACGCCTCTGAGAGATGATTTTTTCCTGAGTATATAGACTCAGTTTGTATTTTGTAAGGATCGATGGTTGAGCAGAGCTCTCGGTTGTAAAGCTTTAACAAAGCACTGTTATTCTGGTTATGCATGGACTTTTGAGACTTTTTTCCTTATGAATGTCAGTTTCTTTCACACCTCTGTTTACACTGTGTTAGAACAGCTCGGAATTGGAGGATCCAGTCGAGTTGTAGATGTTATATGATGATGTTGGATTGGATCACTGTAGCAGTTACGTTGTTTCTAATCAGTTCTTGTGATTTTCCCAGCGCTGATTGACTTGGAATTGGAGGATCCAGTCAAGTCCCCTTTTCAGTTTCTTGAGACCCTGAACCAAGAGGATCTTGCATTCAGAGTCTTTCTTCTGCAAACCGCTTGAAACCTGTTGCCTAAAGTGGTTCGTTCACCTTTCTTACCAAGTTAGATCAAGACCTCATTTGTTCCTTACATGCTAGACCCAGTCCCTGAGTTAGGGTGATATCTCCTCGAGTCTTTACCTGCATTTGATCATCCCTTTATAAATAAATCGTGACATTAAACTGATGGGTGTCGGGCTCTGCTCCTGCTAGAAATCCAGGAGTGACTTCTAACGTTAACAACATCAATCAATCATTTGAAATAAATCCTTTGACATCAATCAATCAATCCTTTGGCATCAATCAATCCCTTGACATCAATCAATCACTTGAAATAAATCCTTTGACATCAATCAATCAAACCTTTGGCATCAATGACAACATTATCCAACAGGGGCTTCTACATAACTCATGAGTGTTCTCCAACTTCACAAGGCCATAAGTCTCTAACCGTGAGGAGTTATGTGATGTTCCACATATCACCAAAAATTGCATGGCATGTACTAACCATCTAGAATAGTCTTACCTACATATACACTAATATTCATTACATTATTACTTAACCAAACTTGGGTTCCTTACCCATACCTCTAGAGCTACCAGACATACTCAAGGGTTGACATCAATCTCTAAGAGTTGACATCAATATACAATATCACTCTCCAAAGGTTGACATCAATGACAACCAACAATCCAAACCAATTGTCCATCAATCTAAACCAACTTTCTAACAATAGGAGAGAATTAACTCTGAGTCAAGAGAAGCTTCAATAGGTAGAGACGATCCCCATTACCATTGTAAAATTTAAGAAGAATAAGTTAAGGCATCTACCGAAACTTCATCCGTTAAACCATTAACATAGAATTAGAATTACTAATTTTCATCACCTCTTTTTGCGCTTGCTACCCGCTACTCCTAAGTTTGTTTTACATAGTAAAAGGGTTTGATCTAGAACAATGATAATAAGAAGTGCCATTGGGATTGTTGGAGGTCTAGGAACCGACAAGGAGTCGATATTTTCCATGTGTGTAATTTTCTAATAACGAAACAAATAGAGTAATGTGTTCCATAGAATGTTGATGATTGGCAAGAACAAGATCGATAATTGATGTATTTGTCCATTGTGTAGCCATCAATAAAATCTATGTCAGCATTAGAGTCATAATGCTATTAGCACCATTGTGATCACTCACTTTGGCATTCTCCTTTTTGTAATTTATGTTGTTGTGTTATAACAAGTGAACATCCTATCTAACTGTTGTGTTAACATCAGTGGGTTCCTGTCTAATTTTCTATCTAACTGTAGTTATACTAAATTTTTGTTATTCCGAGGTATCATAATTTGCACAATTGTTTAAACCTGATATTAGTGAATGTCTCATGTAATCATTAATATTGTTTCTCTTTTAATAATAGTGTCCCTGTATCCGAGACTTGGAGAGGCGATGCAAGAATGGATTGAGATCTATAAACTTCTCTGCAATTTTCCTCTCTGGATATTCTCCAGAAGTCATAACCCACAACTAGCAGCTCATGTTCTCTTTGTAATTTATTTTTGATTTTATATGGTTTCTTCATCACGAAAATTTAAAGACAGGTCGAACCTCATCATCGTAATTGCTTGATTTTTACCAATATCTAATTTTTCACCATTGTACTTTCTTCCATATATACTTTTACAATTTAGATAGTTGAACTTGGTTGAATCAACGATGAAATGTTTTTTTCAAATAAATTATTAAAATATTTATAATATAAGATTCAAATGTTGTTGTGTGGGACGTTTTTGTCTTAGTTTCATCTGTCAAATGTTGGAATAATTCAGTTGTCTAGGAGTAACTAATTTAAATTTGTATTTCTTATATAAAGTTGTGGATACGTGGCGCAAAGGTAACACGTCTAGTTTTAGATAAGAAGGTGTCGAGTTCAATCCACGCCTGGTTCATATGATTGTGTTGCTTGATTTAATTTATTGATTGTAAATCTTATTGAATCTCAAAACATATTTGATGTTTATTTTAATAATATAAAATAATTCTTGATTATTATTATTTCAAGTGAAAATGCTTGAAGACGAAAGATTTATCATAATTAAAGTGAAATTTACACCCACATAACCAGAGTAGTTGCACGGCATATAAATTATAAAAGCTAAATAACAACTTGCACATGTGACTTAATAAAGATTAGTGTGCAAGTTGTGCAACCTTAAGTAAGGTAGACGTGATGATTTACATGAACACTGTATTGTGTCAATACTTATAAATTTTTAAAATTAGCGATAGACATCAGGTAGTTCTTGGTAAATTGAAGTTATATTTTTGCATAGGTGATGCATCATTGTAGTTACACTTAAAATGTTTAATTTAGTTGCGTAAAATACCGAGTTACTTTATATTTTCCAGCATATGATTACATTATTGTAAATACTTACTCGTTTGTGTTCAGTTTATTGGAGGTTTATTACACAGAGCTAGAAGTGCGCAAGGGAACGACAAACTGGGAGGAGATCATCCAAAACTTTAAGGTAACATTTACTTTTGAAGCTGAGTCACCTTTAGTTGATGTGGTCTTACAAGTCATTAAAGGCAAAAAAAATTATGGAAGAAGGACAAGTAGAATTAGTACCTATGTATAGTGAACACAGAGAATCTGCGAAAGTTCAATAATTATTGAAATGCTATAACATTACCAAGGACGATAAAGATAAAGAAGACCCGATAAATGTACAGGTATGAGAAATTGAAGGAGAGTGCGACATAGTAGGTCCAACACTTGAATCTAACGCATACGAAAATCCCTTAAGAGTGCGAAAAATGAACATTGGTACAGAAGAGAAGCCAAAGTTTGCAAACGTTGGGGATTATTGGAATGATGAAACAACGGAGAAGATTGCATATTTATTACGCGAGTATCAAGACATTTTTCCAACCACATTTTTAGAGATGAATGGGATAGTTGGAGAATTAGGCGAGATGAAAAATTGGTCTGAACCAGATGTTAAGCTAGTGAGACAAAGACCTTACATGTTAAATCCCAAGTATAAGAAAAAAGTGAAAGAAGAACTTGACAGAATGATAGAAGATTGTATAATTGAGTTATTCGTAGAATCTGAATGCATAAGTCTAATGGTGGTTTAATATAAGAAGGCGGGGGGGGTATTAGAATTTGTGTAGACTTGAGAAAGTTAAATGATTCCTTCTTGCATGACCCATTCCCGACCCCCTTTATAGATGAACTATTGTAAAACCTATGAGGACAGGAGGCTTATTCATTCACCGATGGATTTTTCAGGATACCATCATATAAATATTGTGTTAGAAGATAGACACAAGACCAAATTTGTGACGGAGTGGAGATGTTTCTATTACATAGTGATGTCGTTTGGGTTAAAGAATGCACCTGATGTGTTTTCTAGAGTGGTTATCACAACATTTAAGGAGTTTATTTATCAGTTTCTTGAAGTATACCTAGATGAATGGATTGTCTTTATCTTCTTGAAATATCACATAGAAACTCTAAGGTTGATACTTGATTGATCTAGACAATATCGGATTTTGTTAAATTTAAGAAATGTATTTTTGGCGCACCATTTGGAATAATGTTAGGCCATGTAGTATGAAAGCAAGGTTTGTTAGTTGATCCAGCCAAGATAGCAGTAATTGTTAATTTTCCACCACCTGAATCAGTGCGATAGTTGAGAACAACATTGGGTCATACAAGTTACTTCCAGAAATATATTAAAGGTTATGCACAGATTACAGCCCCAATGGAGAAGTTATTGAAGAGAGAAGTTAAGTTTTAGTGGAATGAAGACTGTCAGAAGGGTATGGATGTATTGAAATAGAAGTTAGTAACCACACCCATTTTGGTATTCCAATATTGGCAGAAAGAGTTTCATGTCCATGTGGACGCATCATCAATAGCACTCGATGTAGTCTTAGCTCATCTTGGGAAAGGCGAGTTAGATCATCCAATTGTGTTTGCTAGTAGGAATTTGTCGACTACTAAGAAAAATTACACGACAACAGAAAGGGAAGGCTTGAAAATGGTGTATTCTTTGAATAAGTTCAGACATTACCTATTGGGATCCCACTTCAAGATGTATACAGACCATTATGCACTCAAATATCTAGTGAACAAACTAGTGTTGGGGAGGAGGATCTACAGATGGTTTTTATTGTTCCAGGAGTATGATTTTGAAGTTATCGTGAAACCTGGAAAACTGAATGCAGGACCAAACCATTTTTCACAGATTCTGACAAGAGAGGATGCAGGTAACCTAGACAATAGCTTACCATATGCGCAATTGTTTTCATTCAAGATGTTAGACGATCGGCTTGCAGAAATTGTCCAATACTTAAGCACATGAGTGGCTCCATCTGATATGAAAGTATCCCAGAAGAAACAACTAGTGGTCAGATCATTTGATTACCATTTGATCATAGGAAACTTATATAAGTTATGCATATATGGGATATTACGATGATGTGTGCTAGAACACAAAAGACCCATGATTTTAGCGGAGGCACATGAGGGAATTGCAGGAGGACATTATGCAAGAAAGGAGACAACACAAAAGATCTTGTGCTTAGGGATATGGTGCCATACCCTCCATAAGGATGCGAAGGAATATTGTCAGAGTTGTGACCTTTGTCAAAGAGTAGGAAAAACATCACGAAGGGATGAGATGCCCTTGAATCTACAAGTTACCTTACAAGCATTTGACAAATAGGAAGTGGATTTTTTCATACCTATTAACCCACCAACGTGAAGAATAGGAGATAGATACATAATTACCGCGACAAATTACTTGAACAAATGGGAAGAAGCAGAACATGTTACATATTGTTGCATGGAGACAGTTGCACGATTCTTGTTCGAGAACATAGTTACCAGGTTTGGGTATCCCAAAATACTTATGAGTTACCAGGGGACTCACTTTCTGAATAAGACAATTATAGCACTAATAGAAGAGTTAGATATATATCATTGAAAGAGAACTCCATATCACCCACAAGAAAACAGAATGATGGAGGCCTTCAACAAGATACTAGAAAATGCATTGACCGAGGTGTGCAACATAGGGAGAGATGATTGGGATGTAAGGATCCCTGTAGTACTTTGGCCTTATAGAACTACATGCAATAAGTTGACAGGACAAACACCCTTTAACTTATCATTCAGTCAAGAATCATTCATTCCCATGGAATTTCTTATATCGAGTCTACACATTGCAGCAATGACATACCTTACAGATTCCATCACAGTAGAAGAAAGGTTATCACAATTATTAATACTAGAGGAAGATAATTCTATTGCAGGCTTCCATCAACCAATACAGAAGGCAAAAGAAAATACATGGAACTATAGACACATCAAGCAGAAGAAGTTCTAGACTAGCGATCTAGTACTGTTCTATGATAGCAAGTTCTTACAACACCCAGGAAAGTTCAGGATGCACTAGTTAGGACCATATGTGATCATATATGTGACTGAAGTAGTTGTTGTTCAACTAGATCAGTTGGATGGACAAGTCATGGAAGGACTAGTAAATGGGATCCGGTTAAAATTGTATAGGGACTGTCATCCTTCTGTGCACTAAAGGAGTTGCACAATTTAAAATTGTATCATAGTGTACTATAGGAAGGAAAAGATAGAAAAAGACAGAAAAAGCAAGAAAAATATGAAAATGTATGAAATGGAAGAGGTTGGGTGTTGAGGAGGTAAATAATTTTGGGTTATACGTGAAGAGGAGAAGCAGTTATCCCAAATAAGAGAAAAATATGTAGAAGGAAACACATACTAAGAAAACAAGGCTGCGCAAAAGGGAGCAATTGCACTGAGAGACGTGACTACGTAGATGACACCTAAGAGAATTCAACACACCACATGAAGGGACGTGTAATAATAAGTTATAATGATGGTGAAGTAGTGGTGTTTCGTACCATTAAACGTAGAATATATTGACTGATTATCAAATCGAACGAAGAATTCACCAAAGATACATAGTAATGGATCAATAAAAGGAACCATTAGTGGATTAGACAGATGGTTTAGGCATGAAAGGAAACTATAGTTGGAAATTAAGTATAAAATTATGCAAGGAAGTGCATAGTCATAATTAAAACTGACAGGAAAAGCATTCAAAATTGACTTCAATCGAAAGAAGGTTGGAACAAGTGTGACGAATATTTGTACAAGATAATCGATTCGAACTGGAATCTACCAAAGTACATAACATTTTTTTAGGACATCAATATAAGTACACTCATATGAGACTGCAAGTAGGGATGCATAGAGCCATCTCACTATAAAATAAGTGGAAAGGGAAATCCATTGGTTCTCATCCATTTGAGATAGGAAGAAGAGACAAGTCTCAGATAGAATCTGAGCTAAATGAAGAGAAAGAACTGAGGGTAGAGTAGTCGAGTAGGGTATAGCAGAGGATTATAGCACCACCTAAAGCCGCCATATAGAGTTGTAAGCAGGACACAACATTGGTGCAACGGGAAGTGCCACGAATGGAAGTAATCTACCCCAGTCTAGCAAACTATCCTAGAATCGAACTACATAGAACAAAACGAAACAAAAAATCATGACATAAGTGAAATGAACAAGTGATGTATCAAGAAAGAGAACATGAACATGCAGAATGTTAAGAACCAAATATCAATATAGCATAGAAAAACCTCAGAATAGGTACACAAGGCCTTGAAAAAGAGAGAAATTCAGATAATAAGCCTCTTTGAGGGGGCAACCTCCTTATGCCCACCTAAATGTCCAATTACAAGATTATTCCAAATGAAAATCTCTCCTTGGTATATATAGGAGACTAGTAGGTACAATTAAAAATAATGGACTCAAGCCGACATAATTAAAATAACATTACTAATGTAATATGCCCCAATTAAGGGGTAATGATCCATTATTTAGGGCTTAACATGCCCCTCCCCTTGAGACAAGTGTTGTCCGCAACGCTTGAGTAAATTTGGATGCTTGTGTATAAAAGACTCATATTCCTAAGTGGAATCTTCAGCCAGTAGTTTCCTCCATTTAATGAGATACTCTGAAATGGATCTATTCCTCAGCTGGTGAATTCTTGTTTAAGTGATGGCTTCAGGCTCCAATATGATTTTTCCTTCCTCGTCCAGTTCTGGCAATATAGTTTGAACAGGGATCTTGTCACCTATAACCTTATTTAAGCATGAAACATGGAAAACTGGGTGTACTCGTGAAGATGCAAGCAACTCCAATTTGTATGACATAGTACCAATCTTTTGCAATACCTTATAAGGGCCATAGTACTTTGGTGATAATTTATTATCCTTCTTGGCTTGCTTGAGGGACATCTATTTGTATGGTTGTAGTCTTAAAAAAACCCAATTCCCTACTTCAAAACTTCTTTCACTACGATGTTGATCTGCTTGTTGTTTCATGCAATTATGTGTCAAGGTCAAGTTATCCTTTAAGATTTGGAGAACTTGTTGTTGATGCTCGATGTGATCTTCCACTGCTTGAACCTTAGAATTTTATTTTAGAGAAGAAGTGATGGAAGAAGCGTGGTATCCATAGAGTGCCATAAATGGTGTCATTTTTGTTGCAGTAAGAAAGGAAGTGTTATACCACCATTATGCCAAGGGTAACCATTTGAACCATTGTGTTTGTTTATCAGAGACAAAGAAATGAAGGTAGCCTTCCAGAAATTTGTTCACTATCTCAGTTTGTCCATCAGATTGAGGATGATAGGATAAGCTATGAGCCAATTGAGTACCCAAACAAGAAAATAATTATGTCCAAAAATGTCCAGTGAAGATGGGATCTTTGTTACTTACAATAATATTTGGGCTTCCATTTATCTTTTGAACTGTCTCCATGAATGTGGTGGCAATTATACTGGCTTTGAAGGGATGAGAGAGTGAAAAAAAGTGTGTTTACTTGGTTAGTCTATCAACAATCACCATGATGACACTCTTTCCTTCAGACTTCGGTAACCCTATGATGAAATCCATGGAAACCTCCTCCTAGTGCTGACTTGGGATGGCTAATGCTTGTAAAAGGCCTGGGGTCTTAATGGTTTCCACCTTATTTTGTTGGCAAACCAAACATTCTGCCACAAACCTTTGAACATCAGTTTTAAGGTCATCCCAAAAAAAATCCTTCTTGACCCTATGGTAGGTTTTCAAAAATCTTGAGTGCCCTCCTATTGGAAAGGTGTGCAATTCCAATAGTACCTTTTGTTTGACATGGGAGTTCTTATATAAATATAAGCGATATTTGTACCATAGTGAATCATTTTTCCATGTAAATGTATATGATGCACTAGAATCATGCTGCAACCTTTGAATGAGAGTCCACATTTTTTCGTCATTCTTTCATTCATCCCTTGCTTCTATTATCCAATCGGGTTCGATGATCGAGATAGCACAGACAAAGGCCTCAACATATTCATCATTTCTTGAGAGTGCATCTGCCATAACATTTTGCTTCCCTTTTTTATAGACGATTTCAAAATTATAACCTAATATCTTGGTCACCCATTTTTGTTTCTCTTCTGAAGATAGTCTTTGTTCCAAGAAGTATTTAAGACTATCATGATCTGTTTTGACCTTGAAGTGCCTACCTATTAGGTAAGGATGTCATTTCTTCAATGCATGTAGTATTTCCATCATTTCCTTCTCATAAATGGGTTTGTGTAAGTCATTTCCCTTGAGTGGTCGATTTTCAAAAGCCAGGGGCCTTCCTTCTTGCATTAGGACAGCACCAATTTCATTTCCCGAGGCATCACATTCCACAATAAAGGTTTTTGTGAAGTCTGGAGTGGTCAAGGCTGGAGCTTTGCACATCACCTCTTTAAGTTGTTCAAAAGCTTTAGTTGCCTTTGGAGTCCATGAAAATGCATCCTTCTTATTTAATGTTGTTAAAGGTGTTGGTATTCTTCCATAGTGTCAAACAAACTTGCGGTAGTAATCTGTCAAACCCATAAATCCTCTAAGATTCTTCAATGTTTTGGGAATTGGCCAGTCCATCATGGCCTTAATCTTGTTAGGGTCTACCTTGACACCTTCATGAGATACAATATGACCCAAATACTCTACCTCATTCACTCCAAAGACACATTTGGATGGTTTGGCATATAGTTGTTTCTCCTTTAGTAGTTATATCACCTTGACAACATGTCGCACATGATCCTCCCAAGACTTGCTATAGATTAGTATATCATCAAAAAATACTAACACAAATTTTCGAAGGAAGGGCTTGAAAATGGAATTCATCAACCCTTGGAATGTGGAAGGTGCATTTGTAAAGCCAAAAGGCATGACCAAAAATTCATAATGGCCTTCATGAGTTCATAATGGTGTTTTTGGGATATCTTCTTCCTTCATTATAATCTGATGATACCCTGAACGAAGATCCGACTTTGTGAAATAGATTGCTCCATGTAGTTCATCTAAAAATTCATCAATGATGGGAATGGGAAACTTATCTTTAATAGTGATCTTGTTAGGCTCTCTATAATCTGGACACATATGCCATGAGCCATCTTTATTGAATACCATTACCACTGGTGCAGAGTAAGAACTTTGGCTAGATCTAATAATTCCAACCTCTAACATTTCTTCAACCATGTGCTCAATTTCACTCTTCTGGGCATAAGGGTATCTGTATGGCCTGATGTGAGGATGAACACTCCTAGGAATTACGTGGATATTATGATCATGATTTCGAGTAGGTGGAAGACCTTTGGGAATATCTTCAAATACTTTGGAATGCTTATCAATGATCCCTTGGAGATCTAGAGGAATAGATGGCTTAGATGTTTGAACATATAGCGAGCATAGTTGTGCAATAACACCTTGATGCCCCTTTTTCAATAATTTTGTCATGCCATTAGAGCTTATCACCTTACCGGGTTTCCCTTTGATACGTCTTAACTCAATTTCTTTTCCTTCCAATGAAAATTTCATGAAAAGTTCTTGAAAATTAAAAGCCATTTTTCCTAATGATTGTAACCATTGGATTCCTACAACATCAGCACCACCCATGGGTATAGAAATTATTGGACTATTCATTACATATTCCCCAATAGTAATATTGATCTTCTTTCATTTTCTTGAGCAATCGATATTTCCTCCATCTGCAATCATTATTTGAAACTCTGGCACTGGATATACAAAGCAATTGAGAGCTTTGGCTAATTTATAGTGAATGAAATTATGAGTACTACCAGAATCAATTAGAACTATTACCTTTTTCTTTTTGATATATCCTTCGATCTTGAGGGTTTGAGGAGTGCTAATTCCAGTCAATGCATTACACAATATTGTGGGAGTCAACTCTTTAGGCGAAATTGCTTCTATGTTTTCATCTTGAGATGGTTCTTGTTCTTGTTCTTGTTCTTGTTCTTCTTCCTCTTCACAATCTATGTAGAATAATTTCTTCTCACCACACTTATGTCCCTTACTGTACTTGTTGTCACAATTAAAGCATAAACGTTTTTCTTTTCTTTCCTCCAATTGTTGAGGTGTCAACCTTGTAGGTTGAGGTATTTTGAGAGAAGGAGCATTATTCTCTCTATAGATGTTAGGATTGGTCCTTCTATTAGCCATAGCCATATTTTTACTTTCAACATTTCTTGCCACCCTGAATGCATTCTCCAATGATTTGGGTTCCCAAAGATGAACCTCATGTTGAATGTTATCCTTTAAAGTTCCTATGAATACATCAATCAAGTGCTCATCTAGAATATATGTTACCTTTACGCTCAATCTTTGGAAGTTCTCAATGTGCTCTGTAACTGAACCCTTTTTCTTTAGATTTATCAATTGGCTAAAGAAGGTATTGCTCTTTGTATCCTCATAGTGTGCTATCATTTATTTCGTGAAAATTGTCCAAGTGATGAGTGATTTGCGAGAACAAAGCCATCGATACCATACAAATTGATTGGTTTCTAAATATAAAGAAGCAATTCGTACCTTTTATGTATGTGGCACAGTATGTAGATCAAAGAATTGCTCCATCTAAAGTATCCATGTGATTGGGTCCTTGCCATCAAACTTCCTCAGATCGATCTTAGGATTATGGTTGGTCTTTAACCCAAAGTTGGACTTTCTCCATTCTTGATTCATCTTCCTTGTGTCCTCATCATGAATTTTGTGGGACACATTTTCACTTTTAGGTTTCATCTCTATTAGGAAAATTTTCATTCCTTCTGTGATCTCCCTTTTTAAACCATCCATCTTAGTATCCATTATTTCCTCCAGTTCATCTTTTTTCACTGTCTTCTGTTGTAATTCATTTATGTCCCTACGCATTTTTTCACCTTCATCAAGAGTCCAAGTAGGACTGTCGGGAGGCTTATTTGGTGTAGAAGTTCCCTTTTTGGGTGGCATGTTTTCCAAGTATCACTTTTGAACCTTGATTTTCAGGTGGTTCTGCTAGATAATCTTTCTTCTGCTGTATCTCCAAAGTTTTGGCCCTTCTGGTATGAAACTTTATTTTTTGTAGTTCTCTGATATTTCTTCTCTACAATTCCATGGGTCTGATCAAAATTGGATTTGCCAAGTGGAATTTACAGTAACTTCCCCACAACTTGTTGATTTTTGGCCTTTCCAAGAGATCTCACTAGTATAGCGTGCCTCGCACAAAATAATTGATATAAAATTCTGAAACTCATACCATAAATACTAAAGAATGTCCACTATCCAATGAAACCATTCTCACTCAATTCGAATACTCTAGGAATAAGTTATGATTGTTTTACCCGGAACACCTGCTTGAGACTAGCCAATAGGACTAGTGAGATACCCTATCTTCCACAGGGTGTATCGACAAATGTAAAATGAGCCAGAATATGAAATTTTTACCACTAATACCTTACTAATTTCTATGAATAACCTCAAGAGTTCAAGGATTGAAACATTACAGAAACATTTTTATAGCGAAAATTCAGCAATGGCTCAATTCAGGATGATTCCAGAACCCTATCTTACACAGGATGTATCTACAAAAGTAAAAGGCCTCAGGAGCTTAAATTTTAACCCAACGTAGTTTGATCAGTCTGTTAAATATCCTCCAAGTCGTTCCTTATGAAACATTGTATAAAGAAAATTATAGCGAAAATTCCAAGGTGTCTCATATGTAGCAGCGAAACCCCAAGACCTTGATCTCTAATACCATATGTTAAGAACCAAATATCAATATAGCGTAGAAAAACCTCAGAATAGGTACAAAATGCCTTGAAAAAGATAGAAATTCAGATAATAAGCCTCTTCGAGGGGGAAACCTCCTTATGCCCACATAAATGTCCAATTACAAGATGATTCCAAATGAAAATGTCTCCTTGATCTATATAGGAGACTAGGAGGTACAATTACAACTAATGGACTCAAGCTGACATAAATAAAATAACATTAATAATGTAATATGCCCCAATTAAGGGGTATTGATCCACTATTTAGGGATTAACAAAGAACACATAAATATGACTTTCTGCACAGCAAGAACCTTGGTATGGTAATAGTTATGATACTCGAGAAATAATAAAACCATATACCCAAATCAAAGAGGGAAGTTATGAAGGAGTTCCATGCTTATTCAAATCCATCATTATCTAGGAAGAACGTCTTCATTAGCAAGCAGTGCACAGACTGTAGGAGAAATTTGGTAGTATGACACCTACAACAGTGAAGGTGACCTTCGACGCATTCATGACACACTGGAAACAGGCCTGAGTGGCTCGGGATGAGCCACAAGTGAGTGTTGGGGGCCTGTTGGAGAGGCATTTTGGATAAGTTTTGGTATCTACGCCAAAAGGATATCAAAGGGTAAAAGACAGTTAGAAGATGGACCAGAGTGCGCGATGCAAGCAGACTTCAAGGATTCAAATATCATGACAAAAGGATGTGTGATGGAGCAACACACAGAAGGAGGAAAACAATTATAAATTGTGGGGTTTGGGGACACTTTGTCCACTCTTGTAACGGGTTTTGGGGGACACTTTGTCCACTTTTGTAATGGGATTATCCCTATTGTTATGTATAAATATGTAAACGGGTTCTTTGGGAGAGAGAGAGAGAGAGAGAGAGAGAGAGAGTAATAGTGGATATAAGTTGTGGATTCATTTTGGTAAGGGAGTGGAGTGAAGGAAGAGATCTGTAGTATGATTGAGGAGTGAACTCACACTACAACATAATGAGTAGGCAGGGTTGGGATGATATTATTGTTGCATATATTGTAGCACAGTGCGTAGTTGTAAGGAAGTTATTAATGAATAATATAAGAAGCCAGTCATTGTGGATGTAGCCCAAGTTGGGTGAATCATGTAAATCTGTCTGTTATGGTGTGTTTGCAATATATGTTGTTTTCTGGTTTATGTTGAATGTATGGATCACATATAATGTTGTAATGTGGCACATAGATTATGTTTCATAAAAACATAACTATTAGCTCTGAGAACTGTGCACATGAGTAAGGGACCTAAATGATGTCGAAAGGGTCGGTGTCTAAATGTAACATCTCGATCTACTGAGAACACTTTTATTGACTTATTATTTAAGGACACTTGCGTGCAAGTGATCCAGTTATGGTACATTATGATTTCGTTTCAATTATGAGTTATATATGATGATGATGATGTATTGTGACTTATTTTTAATTTGATGTATATGTATTGAAGATGTTATTGATGAGTTTTCCTAAGTGTGTAGGACACATGACCAATTATGGATATTGATGGCATCAATGGACTTCCTTGGACTCTGGATTGAGTCAGGGAGTGGATTGTATTTGTTTGAGTATTTCATTTTACTCACATGTGGCATATGATTGATTACAGTATAATTTAATTATATGGATTGTTGACACTATTTTTGTCAGTGGATGCAGGCTTGACGATGCTTGCTAATCTAACTCACATAAGGAGTAAAGGGGCCATTTAAAAAAAACATACTTTTGAGGGAGAGGTTTGATAGCGTCCATGTCACAGCCTACTAGTACTCTTGGTGTGGCCTAAAATGTAGGTTAACGATTACCTAGTTCGAGAGGTCTACGATGTTGTGAGGGCAGACTGTGATAGTCGCTCACGAAGATTCCTCAGGGGCATGCAATAAGGTGGAATCAATATTCCTTAGAATCCCTTAGTCTATCACAAGGTCAACCGAATGGAGTATTGACTCCAAGGGCCAGACAAACTTCCAAAACCAGTCAAAGGCGAGTGGCACTCTTGGAGCATGGAGGCACGTCTTGAAGGGCACGTCATGTAATTAAAACATGAGTCAATAAATCTAGGTGGCCTAGAAAACATTTAAATGGTTAGACCTTGTTAGAATAAAATAATTAATTAGTCAGTATAATATAAAGCCTAACAAAAGTCTAAGACTAAGTCTAAAATTTAAATAAATGACTAAATGAACTATGAGTACTGTCTATGACATAAGTTAAAAGATTTGTGATAAATTCAAACTATAGAAAAAATGGGGAATAAATTTAAAGGGGTGGACAAAATGCACATGTGTGCATGAAATTAATAAAAGAGATTTTTAAAATAGAAATAAATAATAACTCGAGAGAATAGGTGTATACATAGAATAGTATCTTAATTCAAGCTACCACTAAGTCTAACTAGAAGAAAATTCATAATCCAACTCTAACTAAGATCTAGTTAGGAGACACTCATTAAATGAGAATTTGGGGAACAAAGGGACAACTAAGAGTGAAAATAAGAACACATTGGGGAATGTGGAGGAAATTGGCTTTTAAAATAAAATAAAAAGGGTAATTACTTGTGCAACTTGAGGAGAGTGTGACAAGTGCGTGGGTGAATAATTAAATTAATTAAAAATATAATTAATTGTGCATGAGGAAATGTGTTATTGGAGATTTTTCTATAAAACAAATGTGGTAGAAGGGAAATGGATCTCACTTTTTCATGGTATTGTTATGTTGCCAAAATTTGGTTGGATTGTGTTTTACTTGTAAAGTTGGGATTTCAAGCTCGAGCAAGAGTGGAAGCTCTTCCTTGCAAGGCAAGCTTGATAGCTATTGTGCTCTGGTTTTTGTGTTTGGCCCCTTTGCAGCTCGGGGGGCTAAGGGGGGAGAAGAGTACCCCTAGCATTGGTTGGGAGGTACTAGTGTAGTCATGGGATTAGCAGGAGAAAGCAAAAACGCGGTGCAAGTTCCAGCTTGAAGAACATCTCCAACTCCCAAAATTCAACTAGTTATGGTATTTTGGATAGTAGAGTTAGTTGTTTTTATTAAATCTTGATAATCATTGATATGTATGAAAGTGGAAGATCGCTAAATTGTAATTCTGGTTGATAATTGAATATACCCAGAATGAATGGTTTAACTCACTACTATATAAATATTATTTTGTTTTCGTACCCATACTAATATTAGTTGTGTTCTTAAACTATATATACATTGGATGGAATAACTTATTTGTTGTGATATTATTATTCTTGTAAATTCAAACATTTCATTCATCGAATGGTTCACAATTCTAGTTAATGTAATGATAACAAATCCCTAACACAAAATATACAGAAATATATATTTAGAAAGATCCTTATCTGGTTTGATATATGAAGAATGTCAAGTGTCTGGATTCCAATTTAATTATGGTTGAGTGACTATTTAAATTGAGCAACTTTGTTTTTAAATTTCTCGGACGTTGCCTCTTTCTTAGGTTCATAACCAAAAAAATCCCTTGTTTTTCTCATTGAGAATTTTATTTAAAATATTATGTATTTAGAAAATTTACCTTTATTTCTCTCGATATTTAAGGTTGAAGTAGTACTCGTTGTTAAGTATCTCGATTCAATATCTACTAAAGTCCAGTAGTTTCCTTATGGAATTGCCTAATTACTTTGAAAAATGTAAACATAGAATCAACTAGTCAACTTTTAATTAAAGGCCTAAATACATATAAACTGACTACATATATGAATTTTGTAGAATAGTGTGATTCTAAATTAAATAATCAGTAAGGCTCATAACCTTGAGTACTAATTAGTAATTATTTTTTAACGTAGAGTGCTTGAGTTGAAACAATTACTTTACTAATATGGAATTAACTCCACATCATTTGTGTTTTACATGATAAAATCTAGTACACTAATAACGAAATTTTCAAGGAAAGAAAGATGAGTTATTGATTAGTCCCAATCTAAGTGGACTAGATAGATTCCAATGAATAGTAGTAATCCTTAAGAGATGAAATTAAAATGATAGATTTTCCCTTGAAGTAGCACGCTAACAACTTGATCGATAGTGAAGTTTATGAATAATCCAAAGTTATTAATTACAAATTAACTTAAGTATTGCATTTTGAAATAATTGTACTATATACATGTTGATTAAAAGTCTTAGGAGTTAATGTGAAACATAATTTATTATTTAAGAACGTTGTTTTATTACTTGTAACTTGAGTAAGATTAATGATGTCAATAAATATTAGATTGTTTATCTATTGGACTCTTTTTACTGGCTGTCAACTTATGTAATGTTATTAATAAATCTATCATCGGATTGTTAAAATTCTAGTAATGATAATAAATTTTGTATACTATACAATTGTATTGTATAATTGACAAACGTGTCACTAGAATATTCTTGAGCATGAAGAAATTCATGGCTAAGTATTGTTATTGACTTAGTCTTAAAATTCAGAAAAGGATTGTGGATAAGAGATTTAGATACCTCCTTGTTCCTCAGAACAGTCGTCAGTCTTGAGACCTTAAATAGTCAAAATCAATCGGATAAATCTTAGACTTGAGTGTTGATTATGTGTTTGGGAGGTCCTAACCTTGTAGGGTAGGTTGGGTGGGTAGACATTTTGTCATCCTTAAGTGATATGTTGGTCTGTTAGTAAATTGATGTTGTATTGATCCTTGTCGTGTAGTGATGTATATGAAAAATAGGTAATATTGATGTATGTTATTGTTGCATGTCACTTGTCTAACTAATGTTTTAAAATAAAAATAAAAAGATATTTATGCACTCACTTATTATGCCTTAACAGAGGGGTTGTTACACTAAGGATTTTTTTGGTAATTGAATTCTTAATTCCGAGTCTGCCCCTTGAACACCAACAATGTGCATTTTATTTTAGCATGGAAAATGGAATGAATTGCATGAATTATTTGATTTATCATATAAACTATCTGGTAAAATGGGAAATGGAATTTATTTTATTATTGGAAATGGAAATGCATATAGAAAGAGGTGAGTTGAATGGAAAGAAAAACAAGTTCATTTAAATAGAAAATATAAATTTCATGTGCTTCTACTCAATGAGGAAAAAAAAAGGGATCTAGGGAACATTTTAGAGTATAATGGGAGAAGAGGTTGGGATGTGATGAATAATATTTATTTTTCATTTTAAATAAAGAATTACGTGTGCATGGAGTGATGCATGAGTGAGTGAATAATATGCATATAGTAATTAAAATAATTAGTATTTTGCATGAGATGGATTGACATGAGCCTCAAGTGATATATAAGAAAGGAGTATTGGGCTTGGGAACTCACCTTGTTTCACACTAATGTTGGATGGTAATGCTTAAATTTTCCTTGGTAAGTTGGGGTCGATTTTGGTTTCAAGATTGTGTATGTACTCAGGAAGTCAGGACCTTATATCCTCTAGACAAGCCACACAATTTGAATGCCAATTTTTGTATTCTTATTATACAACCCATTGCAGTTCAGTGGTCCTAGGGGATGGAGTACCCACTTGGGTGTTGGTAGGGTGGTCAATCGATAAGAAAATTATATATTTGACAAAGAAGATTTGGAACTAATACTTGGAACTAGAGAATCATTAAGATATCTTCTGCAACCTTCAATGAAAAGGTATGTCAGTCTGAAATTTGTAGAGGTATTTGCATTTCTTTGAAAAACTAGGAATTGGTATTTGAGGTTTGAAATTTATGAAAATTCCCAAGGGAAATAGCATGTGGTTTAAGAATTGAATTCTCTAATTAGAACTCTTTGAATAAGCTTCGGGACCAACCTAACCCCTATAGAAAATCCCATAGTTAATGATTACTTAAGAAAAAATATGGAAAGCAAATTATAAATTATTTTTTCATATGTACAAAGGTGACCACAACATGTACAATCCATAGACACAGTCGACCACTAGTTACCAATACAAAAACCATGGTCGTGTCCATATGAACGTCACTTCCCCTTAGGAAAAACATGGTCGTGTCCATGTGACTGTCACTTTCCCTTAGGAAACCCATGGTCACATATTGTGGGTGTAGAATTGAGTTTTTCTAGGAAAATGTCTTGAATTTTTTTTTTTTTTTCTCTTCTTCTTTGTGAGGGAATAATGGGACATGAGTTAGAGTGTTAGTATCCTTATCTATACTCTATTTCAGACACCTTTTGAATAATTTGATTTTCTTTATTTTAGTTTTAGAGATTTCATATTGATTCCCAACTAGTAGGATGATTATTTTGCATTGTTGAAACTTGAGATTTCTAAATTATAATACTTATACTCTGAACATTGAATTAATGGTAATCCTCCTCCAATGAGAGAAAATAAAAGAAGAATTGTTATGGTTGCATGCACAGAGAAAGAGCATTGAAAAATTATTTTGTTTGCATCAAAACTTTAATTGAAATGTGTTTTTGATTAATCATTATTAAGTCTATTGTATAAATATCATTATTAAGTATTTCAAAATGAATGAATAGCATAGTAGATAGGTTTATGGTGA
>ML828829.1:40656-54791 GCA_009831015.1 Picea engelmannii
TTAATCTCCCTTGAGTTTTTCACTCCCACTAGCAATAAATCCTCCAAAGTGGTGAAAGGCGTTCTAATGAAGTCATTCCTAGGTATCTAGTGTTTAGGAATGTTGTAAATGACCATGTAAGACATTCGCGGAATTCCGCCGAGTTTAGCTAGGTTTTTTTTTTAAGGTTGGGAATTAATTAATTAATTAATTCTGGATAATTAATGTAAAACTTAGGTCCCGAGATTTTTGATAGGGGTATTTGTACTCAAAATAAAGATAAAGAGACCCCCTACACTCGTGGACCAAGTTTCAACTCAGTCGAACAAGTTTTGTTAGGGTTTTGTCCACTTAGGAGTTTTTTCGAAAAACAACGATTTTAATTGCTAAACCCAGGACATGGGAAAATGTCAAATTTTGTAATAATTAACCAAATAAGGTGACGTAAAGGTGAAATTAATGAAGAAAGACCCCACCTAACCCTTTACCTACCCCTTAAACCCACTTTTAATTATTACTCACTTTTTTAATTTTCCCACTTAAAGCCTACGTAACCCATATGAGGAATATGTACCCTTCCCACATAAAGTTGGAAATTCATTTCAATTTAGAGCGTGGGCCCCTCTTTCACTTATATGCCCTTCCTCTTCCACTCATGTGCGCCTTACCCTCCACGTCCTCTTTGGAATGAGGACTCCACAACTCCTCCACGCTCTTCCTCACACTAACACTTTCATTTTTGGTAGTATGTCCCCTTTCCCATGTAGATTGTGGAAACACTCTTAAATTGAAGCGTGGGCCTTCCTTTCTTCCACTCACGTGCCAATGGGGAGTGTGTTCAACACACTCTACCCACACGTCCCCATATTCCCTCACACTCCTCACGCTTTCCCCTTTTCAAAGCTCACGCATTCCTTCCTCACTCACGCTTTTCCTCTTGTAAAAAGTGGATTAAGCTTATGGAAGATGGAAACATCTTCCATGAAAGCAGGCAACCTCTTCCTTTAACCCATGCATTGGCTTTCTATTGCCTAATTCGCCCCTCCTCTATTGTTTTCTCCTCATCCACTTCATCTTCTTTCCATTTCCCCTCACCCTAAAAGCCTATCATCTCATTGGTTCGTTTTACCTTTGAGTTGTCTTTCCCTTTGGATCTTTGACAAGTGTTGAAGATCCAAGAGGGATCTCTTGGTCTCCCAAGGCTATAAAAGAAACCCCTCACTCCCTCATTTCTCACCATTCTTCACAGTAATGTTATGCTACCAAATTCTCTCCATCCCACTCTCTCTCTCTCTCATTACTTTCACATCGTTTCACTAGTTTTGCTCTTGAAGAGCTTGTAGCAGCATTGTTGCTACAACCTCTTCCCATTTGATAATACAAGAAACAACTTTGGAGGAAACTGTGGTGTTCAAGATTACTCTGGATGTGCCACTTATTGTGAGGTGATGTCATTTTTAAATATTTATGTGTTTTGATCAATAGTTGCTTAAGTAAATAGTTAGGTGAGGCAATAGTGCAGTTGCCCATCTATATATTTTATGCATGCATATAATAGAAACTATGTTGTATTATCTATGCATGCAGGATATTATCTGTTGTTCCATCTCACTTTCGGTTTAAGTTTTGCAGATCATCTCTATGGAGTTGATGGGATAGGTTCAAGGACGAATCTACCCTCATCTTCACCTAAACTTCACCAGCATTTCCTGTCCTTCTTCCTCATTCTTTCATTTCAAATTTTAGTAGCTAACTTGCTTAGATAGGTCAATTAAAACATTACAATTTTCTAGTTTTTGTATGTATGAAATTTCTTCCTAAAAACAGAAATTTCATCACATTTTTTACTGTATTGCAACATAAATCAGCAAGCAATACCTTGCTGATTTTTGCAGATTCTCGCCAGGACAAGAGAGCATGCTGCCCAATTTTTAGCACAATATACCTTCAAGTCATTCCTTTCAGAGTGGTAACAATTCCTTCTTATTTCTCATTCATTCTAAACATTGTACGCAAGCCCAAAGGAGTTGTACCCAAGTGGCTTGCATTATTTTCCTTTCAGTATTTACTTTGCAAGTTTAGTCAGATTTATTTTCTGTCTTTCCTTACTTAGTTTAGCTAGATTAGTTGTGATCTCTACATGCATGCTTAATTTAAAATTATCTAAAGTAGATCTCATAACATATGCTAGCTTAGAGCCCGTGGTGGCTTAGATTAGATCTTCATTTTCTGTTGCATGCAAGTTTTTGTTTCTTTAATCTTTATCTTACACACGCATGCACTTACTGGTTACATAATCTTTTAAGTAATCGTCTTTTACCTTATGCAAGTTATGTCCATTGCTTTATGTTTCACAATGTAGTAATTTCACTTAAAGTTTTTAACTTGCAATCTTGTCTTTAAAGGCTTCAGCCTTCACAATCAGCCATTTCAGTTCTTAAAATTTACATGCAATAACTCAACCACTTAAGAACTTATTTTGCAACTTCACGGTTTAAGAGTTCACACTCATTTTCAGTGCTTTGGCATTTTTTGAACAAGCTACAAGCACTCAAACACATTGCAATACTTAGCTCATAGGTCTAAAATAAATTAATTAGACTTAATAGGACACCATAACTCACCATCTTCGCCATTTAAAACAGGGTCGGAGGAAGGCAACGGAAGGTGCTAGGCCGGGGAAGATCTCATGGCGTGCTTTCTGGGAGTACTATGATCTTAGGGCTGACCTGTGAAGCTAGGGTAGGCCTCATTGCCTCACTTCTTGAGCATCCAACAGTCACTTGGTAACTGGGGGAGGAGAGTTTTTGGGTTGACACCTAGATAGGGATAAAATTAATCACACTTAACCACATAGTTTAATCTTTGATCTACAACATCAGCACTTTGATTCTCTACTTGCAAAACACGTGGATCTCATTGTCTTTATCTTTATCATGCAAGTTATCTTTTATGTGTTGTAGAATAATTGCTTAAGTGGTTATATCTCTTATCTGGAATACTTCATTTTTCAAGCATTTCATCTATCTCATATCCCTGTATCTATGGTGTGATCCTTCAAGAAGTGAGCATCCACCTGGAGGCATTCTCTTCACTGGGTCTTGAGTGCTTTGCGTCTTTTGCCATTGATAAGCAGTCCAACAGAATTCTATTTGTTGTGAGCATGCTTGGCTTGATGTGTTGATCATCTGTTCATCTTTGAATATCTCATTTTCTTGCACATTTCAAACACTTGGTAATATCTTGTATCTAATCTAGTTTAGCTTGTATTTCTCATATATTCTTTTGTATCTATCTGTATCTATCTTGTTGTAATTTTGTAATCTTTGTAAATTATAATTATCTTGTGACGAACATCCCCTTAACTTAGTTGACCACTTGCCCAATCTTAGCCACTGGTCTTAGTTGTCCTAGGAAAAGGCCTGATTGTCATACATAATTGTTGCATCTTGCACTTGTTGTTTAACATCATAGGATAGATTCCCCCTGACCTTTTAACCAATTAAAACCAACTCCTAGAACACTTAATTGTAAATCTCATCTAGTAACTAGGGTCTACCCCCCTTGGCTTCCCTAGGAGTTAGCCTAGACGGAAGAGGTTCAAGTCAAAGTGACAACGTGGACTTTGAACCTAGGCATTGTGCCTCCGAGGACACACTAAGTGAGCAGGACTTAGCTCACATTTACAAGTGTGTATAAGGACGGCAACAGAGTGAAATGTGTGGAATGAATTATTGGGAAGGTCCAAGGGTTGCCAAGTATGTTGAGTAACCTGTAAACGATGGAATACCTGCCTGAGACACAAGAAAAACCACTTTGCAATGACATATGTTAGTTGGATCAGCAAGTTAAGCTTGCTGCCCCTAATTTGCAACAATAGATAACACTATAGATCACTGTTGAAAAAGTTAGCATCGGCAAAAAGTCAACGAGGATCCAGAAAAAATCGTTTCGGCAAAAGTCAAAAAAAGTCGGCAAAAAAACAGAAAACCACAACAAACATTAAACAATACAAAATATATTCATTTTTTTCAAAATTTTAAACATATAAAGCAATAACAACATCAGATAAACACATTGGCACATAAATATGGAGAAATCACTGATATATATGTAGTGGATGCCAAATAAAAAATTATACATCAAAGTCGATATTGAATGTTGAAAGGCCAATAGTTACAACTTAGAAGTTAGAACCAATACAAAATGACATCACATATATAATTATAAAATGTATCTCATGATTCATCATCATGAGGTAGATGTATGATATACAATGACAAATGAAAGAAAACTAGCAACTAGCTATCTAATATCAATGTCGACCTCTCCCCCTTTTACGAGAAAATATAATGGGTTGTTTGTCAGGCCTACCCATGACAGTAGAAGGCCCTGTATCTAATAGTGGATAACGACTGGTGTGTGCATGAGTAGGTGTATCAATAAGGGTAGAAGGTTGTGTTGATGCTAGCACATCACCCTTGATGATGTCTTCAAGCCACTCCTCCTCCTCCTCCTTCTCTCCCTGTTGCTCCTCTCGGTCCTGTTGTTGTTCAGGTTCCTCTGTAATGTTCCCCACCTCTTGATAAAGAGGTTGTGAGAGACTTAGTAATCTCGTTGTAATGTTCCTGACTTGGCTAGTCTAGGAAACACTACTAATCTGATGTATCTACTGTAGATAATTCATTGTTGCAGCATATAAATGACTATATAGATAATAAATGAGACAAAAGACTCTAAATCTTATATTATGATATCTCTGTGAGTATAATGTCGAATGCGGCTGAATAAAAATGAATCACTCGGCTAGATCAAATGACAAAAGGATCTTAGCCGGAATACAATAAGCAAACTAAATGATAATACCCGATAATAGATGAGCACTGCGGGATCAATGGATGAGTTGGAACTATGGCAACTCACATGGTAACTGCTGCAAGTCCAGAAAGTTTGCCCCGATGGCTAAACTTTTCGAAATGGCCTGGAAACTGTCCCAAATGATGTGCCCTGCTCTACCTCTCAGTCCTGATGACTGATCAGTCCTTCTGTTGGTGTGTCTAGACCCCGGATGCATCCCCCTTGGGGAATGCGCCCCTCTACCACTGAAAATTTGTGCCCTAGTGATTCCACCATCAAAATCGACTGAGATGTGTCTCAAACTGATCACCTTGGCCTACTTTGAAATGGGTCAAAAGGATTTCCCTAGATCTGATCTGATGATCGCTCAGGAACCCCGAATGTGTCCGCCCAAAGTGTCGCACTCCCGATGTCTGGAAAATGTGCCCCAGATGATTCCTCTGTCAAAATCTAACGAGGAACCAGGAAAACAATGCGCCTTGCCTTCCTCTCAATTGGATCGAAAGGGAATCTTTGAACTCTCCCTGGATGGCACAAGTCAATCCACTGAACCCCCTCAAAAGTTGCGCCCTCACCCTGAATAAGTGTGCCCTTGCTGCTGGAACCTGTGTAATTGCTGCTGAAGAATGATGGAAGACCTATGTGATCTTACCGATGACTAGGGTGTGTCTCTCAAAACCAAAATCAGCCAACTGGTGTCTTCCTCCTGGAATCCACTGAACTATCTCTCGTGAGATGCGCCTCTCTCCTCAATGACAAGTCAAAATCTGCATAATGATGAATTAGGTTGCCTTACCCTTCCTTTATAGCTTCGTAAAACCCTAATTTGTTGTTGACCTTTTCCCTCCAAGTGACTTTTGCCTTATTTTATTATTCCTTGATTAAATCACTTAATTAATTAATTAATTAACCATTTTACCTCTAAAAAGTGATTTATCCATCCTTATGGCTTCTCCGACCACTGAAAGTCACTTCTCATCATCTTATCTTGTAATGCTCTTCCTCCCGATTCTGATGAGCTATTACACTAAGAGGTTTCTCCAAGTAATATGCCCATTATGACCTTCTTAGTGAATTTAATTAAGATATGACCCATAATAACTCAAAATTACGAAAATCGTCGGAATGCAACGAAACCAAAGTCAAGCTGTGCGGAATGGCTCTTGATGATGAACAATGCAAGTCGAGCCCAATAAAACCCCTCAATATCTCTCGAACTCTCTATCACCCCTATCTGGCTACTCTGGTAAGCATAACACTTTGTAATGTAATAATGTCCAAAAATGGGGACATTATAGTCCTCCCTGCTGGAATATTGCTTTTCCTCAAGAAATAAATGAATCAATCTACATATGATACCGAGGTCCCATATCCACCTGTGTGACACAAATTTGACTCCCCTCAAGATGGGGCCTCTCCAAGTTCTAACCACGCATGACACCCAAATGCTCCTGATGAGTAGAATGATCAATGGCCAAAGAATCTCAGTCAACTCCCCAAGCAACCACTCTACTCGAAACTCAACTCCATCAGACACTGAACTGCCAAGCACTCCAATCCCTGGATCCCATATCAAGATGTGAACTGCAATGCCTTGTGAAGTATAGTTTTGCAACATATCAACACCATGAGTCTCTTGCAAATAACACACGACCTCAACTCGAAATGAGTCTATCCTACCAGACCATACCAAACCCAACACGACCCCCACCGATTGAACATGTTGCTGCCATAGTGAGGTACTACAAGACCTCAACGAATCACCATCCAGTGACGTGCTCTCCCCAATGCTGAAACTCAATGGAAAATCAAAGTGACTTCCCCCTGCAAAGGTCTGCTCGTCTCCATTAGTCAACGAAATGCCTCGCCCTATAATCCCAAGGTCCCATGCTAGTCTCTGATAGGGACCATCATGTTGATGTTTCTCTACTCTGATCATGACTTTCTGCTCAAAGTATCCATACTGGATCCTCCACTCCTGGATCCTCATAAGATGAAACAAACTATTGACCCAACGGACTCCTGGATCCCATGTCAAATTTGGAAGTTCATCACTTCCAATCCCCACTAACTGTTGATGTGCCCTACTAGTAGCTGTCTAAATCCCTCCACCCTCATCCCAATGAGAGTCTGAATATGTAGCAACCTCTAAGATATCCTCTGTCCCATGGCCTACGATACTCTCCATCACACCCAAGGCCTCAACTGTCTGCCCCTGATGATCCACCCCTATCTTGTTGTATGCAATCAAGACACTCCTGTCAGGTGGTCTCAACCTACCAACTCTCCATGTCCCCTGCCACTGTCTAGCTCCCCTTGTGTTGATGTCAATGATGAAAGTATCGGGAAAGGCAATCATAAATATCTGCAACCAACTGTAGGACTGGAAAGTATCATATGCTTTGGTCAATCCCAAGGACTTGACCAAAAGCTTGTCCACCGACACCCATGGTAAATAATCGCCTGTACTCATCACTAAACACCAACCATCGGGTACAAGAGTAGGTATCTCCACCAACTGTAGGTCAATCATCTCCATCCATCATCACTCATGCAACTGCTGCTACGGTGAAGGTGATCTCCTAGATCTGTATACTGTTGCAAGGGAGAGGAATCTCCATGCTCTACTGAGTACATCACATCATGCTCCTCCATCCACTGGTGCTCCTCTGCCAAACCACCAATATCCTCTAACAATGTAACTGAAGGATATATTTGACTCTTTGCTGAGATAGATATAGTGGATATTTGACTAGTCTCCTCAAGGAGCTCCTCTAATCTGGCCTCTGATTCTTGAAGGGTTGTCCGTGTGCCTTCCAAGAATCCTCGTGTGCTCACCAACTCATGAGTGAGTCGGTCCACCTCAACCTCCTACTCCCTCAGTGCCCTGTGATACATCTTGCCAACCTCTAATAGGTAATCTCTATCCATCAATAACTACTGGTAGTCGACCCTCATCACAGTCACTCTCTCCATGAGTGTATGGAAGTCATCAATGGAAAGTCCCCTATATGAACTATCATGTGCCATCGAGACCCTCCAACAATAACCCGCCACCAATGCGTGTGTATCATCAATGCATCTAGTGGTTGCCATGATCATGTCCTCACTGACTTTCAACTGTCCTGTCAAGTGTCGTGACTCCTAATCACAACCCTATTGAGGTGCAATCTCATGCCTCTCACTGCTAGCGTCAATAATGGAATCCTCAACAACACACTCCTCAAAAGATAAGGTACTGAACTGCCCACTGTCCACTGTGCTACTAAGTCCTCGTGTATGCCACTGCACGCCATCGCCAACTGCAACCCCCATCTGAATCGCATTGTATCCTGTATGGGCAGTTGTATCCTCTTGTGCACTCACCCTACTAATATCATCTATGCCTGATCCCATACAGATGTGTCCAAACACATGCTATGGTCATCCCGACCAATAAGGAGTGCATCCTCATCACTATAGATCGATCCTAGGAGTAAGTGTCCCAACAAGTTGTCGGTCTCCACAACCTGGTCCATCAATGGAAACTCCAAGAGTGGTGACTCACTCTCCTCATACTGATAGGTATGTGTAAGGTCAACTAACTCCAAGCCATACCTCTCCTCCTGGGTCTGCAGTTCCATATGTTCCTTGTGCACAATCCCCACACAAGGCTCCTCTACCATATCAGGAATGCCACTGATATCCTCATGTGTCGTGGCTAGCATAGGTGACTAAGAAAATGAAAAATGTGGATCGCTCATCATAGGAAGGTCATCATCCTCCATACATGACTTCATGGAAGCCATGTCTACACCCACATGTAGGTCATCCAACCTCCTAATCTCATCATGTCTAAGTGCCAACACATATGAATCCTCACAAGTGTCACCACTATGTTGAAGTGTTGAATCCGCAACATTTCCTGATGGGGAAGATGAAGGACATACACTATCATCCTGCCCATCCAACTGTCCCTCGGATGCGCAAGAGCCACTAGCCTCATCGAACTGCTTTAAATAAGCATCTATGGTTTCATTCACATGCATCTCCTCATCCTCACTGTCATAGTGCACCTCAACAATGTGCACCTTCCCTGCATCTATGATCTGGATTCCAAGGAATTTTGCAACAGTAGCAAATCTCCCTGCATCTAATGGGTGTAGGCTCCATTTGTGCTCCTGTCAATCCACTAGCTGGTAATGATGTATCTACCTCCTTATTTGATCTAAACTTTCCTCTTTGATTTTCCCATTAGGCTGGTAGGAAAAGCAGCTCTAATACCACTGTAATGTTCCTGACTTGGCTAGTCTAGGAAACACTACTAATCTGATGCATCTACTGTAGATAATTCATTGTTACAGCATATAAATGACTATATAGATAATAAATGAGACAAAACACTGAAAATCTTATATTATGATATCTTTGTGAGTACAATGTCGAATGTGGCTAAATAAAAATGAATCACTCTGTTAGATCAAATGACAAAAGGATCTTAGCCGGAATACAATAAGCAAGCTAAATGATAATACCCGATAATAGATGAGCACTGCGAGATCACTGGAAGAGCTGGAACTATGGCAGCTCACACGATAACTGCTGCAAGTCCGAAAAGTTCACCTTGATGGCTAAACCTCTCAGAATGGCCTAGAAACTGTCCCAAATGGTGCGCCTTGCTCTACCTCTCAGTCCTCATGACTGATCGGTCCCTCTGTTGGTGTGTCTGGAGCCCGAATGGATCCCCCTAGGGAAATGTGGCCCTCTACCACTAGAAAACTGCGCCCTAGTGATTCCACCATCAGAATCAACTAAGATGTGTCTCAAACTGATCACCTTGGCCTACTGTGAAATGGGTCAGAAGGATTTCCCTGGATCTGATCTGATGATCGCTCGAGAACCCCGAATGTGTCCCCCCAAAGTGTCGCACTCCCGATGTCTGGAAAATGTGCCCCAGATGATTCCTCTATCGGAATCTAACGAGGAACCAGGAAAAAGATGCGCCTTTCCTTCATCTCAACTGGATCGAAGGGGAATCTTTGAACTCCCCCTGGATGGGACAAGTCAATCCACTGAACCTCCTCAGAAGCTGCACCCTCACCCTGAATAAGTGTGCCCTTACTACTGGAACTTGTGTAACTGTTGTTGAAGAATGATGGAAGACCTGTGTGATCTTCCTGATGACTAGGGTGTGTCTCTCAACACCGAAATCAGCCAACTGGTGTCTTCCTCCTGGAATCCACTGAACTATCTCTTCTGAGATGCGCCTCTCTCCTCAATGACAAGTCAAAATCTGCATAATGATGAATTAGGTTGCTTTACCCTTCTTTTATAGCTTCCCGAAACCCTAATTTGTTGTTGACCTTTTTCCTCCAAGTGACTTTTAGATTATGTTATTATTCCTTGATTAAATCACTTAATTAATTAATTAATTAACCATTTTACCTCTAAAAAGCGATTTATCCATCCTTATGGCTTCTCTGACCACTGAAAGTCACTTCTCATCATCTTATCTTGTAATGCTCTTCTTCTCGATTCAATGAGCTATTACAGTAAGAGGTTTCTCCAAGTAATATGCCCATTATGACCTTCTTAGTGAATTTAATTAAGATATGACCCATAATAACTCAAAATTACGGAAATCGTCGGAATGCAATGGAACCAAAGCCAAGCTGTGCAGAATGGATCTTGATGATGAACGATGCAAGTCGTGTTGATGATTACAGTTGTGTGAGACATTCTCCAGGACATAGACAAATTGAGTCGACTTGAGAGAGAGCCCCCAGAGATGGGTGTGTGTTTCCTATCTGAGACAGAACTAGAACGTAGTGATGACCTCCTCCTTATAGAGAGTTGAAAAAAACTCTAGATGATTCTCCCGTGTAACGCAGTGAGAAAGGAGATCCATTGAGTTGGACGTGCCTGTGGCTAAGCATAAGGTGGACATGTAAATTCCCATGAGTTGGGTGCATCATTATGAGACAGAAATGAAGGCGATGTATTAGCCTGCTCTGAGTAGAGAGTGTTAAGGTTTAAGCTATTATTAGGTTTCTTTTCAATTCACTAGATAACCATCGCATAGATAGGATCACTGAGAAATACACAATCACAAGAGACACATCATTTATCCTGGGAAACCCACTTGCGCTCTAATGAACAAGTGACTGTGTGAACAAATGAGGCGTTGGCCTCTCTTATTTATACAATCTGGCAGGTGTGACCTGAGGTGTCTTTTCACTGGTAGGGACGACTTCTCATTATGGGTGGTTATAACCACTTTAATATATTCTGGGGGTTGACTTCTCATTCTGCCCATTATAATTAGGGTTTGACCAATCCGCAAAAGGGGATTTGGTCATTTACAATACCCGACATGATCATCCACAAAAGGGGATTGATCTAATGAATAATACATCAAATAATAAATAAAATACTCTTTGCAGTTACAATATTTCAACACTCCCCCTTAACAAAAAGGGTATTCTACAATAGCATCAGGCGAGAGAGAGGGCAGCATCATCAACAACATCTTGGAACACTGACTGGCATATCTATAAATCATCGGAAGTTTTTCTCATCATCAATATGATCATTCATAGCAGGGAGCTGGAATGGCATCATCATCCTCATCATTAGCAAGAAGCTGAAGTGGCATCATCATCATCATCTTCAGCAAGAAGCTGAAGTGGCATCATCATCATCATCTTCAGCAAGAAGCTGAAGTGGCATCATCATCATCAACTATATCACAGCATGAAGGCTGGAGCATCATCAACATCAGCACTTGGATGAGAGTCTTCAACACGAGGCTGGCATCACAGCACGAAGCTGGCTACACAATATCATCAACACGAAGCTGGCACATCATCACAGCAATTACGTTGGCACATCAACATTTTGTGGTACTCTGACAGTCCCTAACGAGCTGCCCAGGAATCATAAGATTCCCTAGGATATAAAATCCTAACGGAGCTACCACGTGGTACTCTAACAGACCCTCCTTACCAGACCTTCGAGATCTGCCCAAGAATCATAAGATTCCCTAGGATTATAAAAATCCTAATGGAGCTACCACTACTGATCAGGATACCATAGTATCATCAACACTACTCCCCCTTTCGAGGAAGGTCCTTTCGGACTATACCAAGCTTGTCTCAAAAGTATTTAAACTTTACACGAGACAGAGGCTTGGTCTGCAACCTGCTCATCTGAGCCAACATATTGGAGTTTTATGGCTCCTCTCTGCAACATATCACGAATGAAGAGATACAAGATCTCTATGTGCTTCGACTCATCATGGAACGCAAGGTTCTCCATCATCTTTATACAACTCGGGTTATCACATAGGATCATGGTGGCTTCCATCTCCAGATCAAATAGATCCGTCAACAACATCTGAAGCCATATGGCTTCACAACTGGCGGAACATGCAACAATGTATTCCGCTTCTGTCGTGCTCGGAGCAACGCTGAATTAATCCCTACTATGCCATGAAGTCATGGCTGACCTCAGACTGAAACAACATCTTGAAGTGCTCTTTCTATCAGAAACATTTCCAACTCAATATGAATCGGTGTAACCACTCAGTCTGAAATCATGATCTTTAATATAATAGAGACCAAAATTCAACGTACCCTTAAGGTATCTCATCATATGTTTTGCAGCAACAATGTGAACACGTCTAGGTTCTACTGGATACTGACTCAAAGCAAAACATATATCTAGCCTAGTATTCGTCAAATACATCACTGAACCAGTAATCTGTCTAAACAGAGTAGCATCAACCAATTCTGACGAGGTATCTACCAGGAGCCTCAACTTCGTTTCCATGGGTGTGTACATGGATTTGCATTTCAACATGTCAACCCTTTTTAATTTTAACTGCATACTTCCCTTGGTTACAGAAGATCTTCTCTGTGCTTTGTCAAACTTCAATACCTAACAGATAATGCATTTAGGTCTTCCATCAAACTCTATGGAGAGCTTCTTCTGCAATCTGTGATGAGCTTTTCTTCATCTTGTCAAGAATACATCACCTACATATAGTAGTAACATCATTGGCTCGTCATTCATAACCTTGAGATAAAGGTTAGAATCAATTTACTCTTTGGTAACTCCCAATCTCTTCAAGAAACTGTAAATCAAGCTCTAGGAGCTTGCTTCAATACGTACAGAGCTTCCTTCAACCTGCAGACCTGAGTCTTTCTATCTTCAATCTTCAAACTAAATTTTTACATTGTACCAATCTAGTACACTTGCTCAGCTGCAACTCAAACTGCACAATCATGTGCTAGCTCTATGCTGCTTTATGCAAAGCACTATCTGTCTCACTGATTGAGAGTATGTCCTCTCCTCTTTCTGCAACTGTTCCTTCTGGAACTGGGACTCTGCACCTGCACATGCTCTAAAGCTGAGAATGGTTGCTCCATTCTCACTATGATTGCTAAAATCTGGGAGTAATTCCTCTACTCCATCATGGCAACAACTTCATCTGAAATTGAGAGTGCCTCAATAACTGATACTGAAGATAGCTCTTCTTCTTTCATGGAGGTAACTCTATCTTCCATGACCCAACTAATGTACTGCACCAACTGCCACTCAATTTTTAAATATGAGGATTGCTCCCCCTGCATCTCATACTATATATGAATCATGGTTGTTCTGGTTGTCTTCATAAATACTAGAACTATTTCTTCAATAAGTGTCTCGTCATAGTCTTCTCCCTCTTGCTAGGAGAATTCTCTGGACATACATCAGACTTTGAACATCTGCAACATGTTTGATCTGTATAGATCAATCTTGGAAGTCAATATTGACTTCTCTTCTAGTCTCACGGAAGAATCCATATCCTAGTCTTTTTAACTGGCTTCCTTCTCTGTTACTGAAACAAGGGAATCTTCCCAGGAGATTTCATATCTCCTAGAAGTTTTTGAAGCTACAATCTAGTCTTCTCACAGCATCTGTCTCCTAGTCCTGTAAGTTGTCTCTTCATCTGATCCTTTCTGAGATCAGGCTTACTCACGATTTATTCTTGTTGAGATTTATACCATTGGGAGGTGTTCCCCATGTGCTTTTGTCCTCCTTAGCACATGAGGGAAGGATTAGACACTTTGTACCTAGTACTTTTGTCTATTTTCACTTTGACTTTGGTTAAAGTGAATTTTGGTCACTTTTCGCAAAAGTGAGTATTAAATCACTTTGTGGTGATTTCGGAGACATAAGTAGACTTAGGAAACTTAACCCAAAAGTGGGTTATGATTTAGGGATGCATGGGGAGATCTCAACCTTTCATTAGATTGAATCTCAACCCTTGATCTCTA
>ML828830.1:3110-28484 GCA_009831015.1 Picea engelmannii
GAGAAAAACAATTTTCTCAATAGACAAGATATGGCCATAGGACATATCCTCTGGTTTATTTCTCCTAAAATTCTCCATCAAGTATATGATGACTCATAAGAATCAAATCCAAATGAATTATGGACCATATTGGAGGTTTTATTTGGGAATAAAGAATATTGTGAAGATTTCATGTAGGAGGTTGAACATATAGATCCAGAAGAGAAGCCATCAGAAGATCAAACCTCTTATTATGAAGAGTCTTCTACAAAAGTGTTTGCAAAAATTTGTATTCCATTAATTGAAGATGATGTCTACTCCATTTCAGATTTTTTTTTTTTTTTTCTGAATTTCATGTGGAAGATATATGGCATGCATCTCATCGGTCACATGCAGACAATTTTCCATGCGCAATGCATGCATCTCATGAGACAAAAAGGGAGTTGTGCACATCAGACTCAATTATGATATTTTCTAAGAAAAATTTGCAGAAACAAATTGGATATTTAAATTCCTCTCGAGAAAATATCCAATTTCAAAAAACAAAATCACCCGAAACGAAATCCGGGAAGTGAAGTTATGATAATTTTTAAATAAAAAAAATTTCAGCGTTTTTCCGGAAATGGCCGCACGGTTTTCAAAATTTCATCCAAACTTTATTTTGATATTTTTCATTACAAGAAGAGAAAGTGGATATGTGTGGACATATGAATGGTGCATATAATTCATCATATCCATGCAAACATCTACATCTTCAACAAAATCGTCAACGAGAAAAAACTTGCACAGTTGCGAGGTCTTCTTGGAGTGAAGGACCAGGTTGCTTAGCAACTATCNGTTCCCATGAGGTTTTCCATCTTTCCTTGTTTTTTTTGGTGTATCTTTTGTATTTGGGTACCTAACATGGCCTTGTTGTCGAGACCCATTCTTTATTTTCACCATTGTGATGTTCGGGGGGGGGGTGTTGGAGTTACTTCACACACACCTAGGATTTCTTTTTCCTAAGGTTTTTTCTTGTTTATTAGTCATAATTAGTCATTATCCAGTCTCCTATATTTTAGGGGAGAATATTCCACCTGGAGAATATTCTCTTCAGTTGACACTTCAGTTTGATTAGTTGAGTTGAGTCTAGATGTTGCATTGAATTTGTCAGCATGCAACATTGGAATCATCACCATGCTAATGAGAAACTACCATGGTTTCAACACCATATTGATGCATTTCCATTGATTCCTTGATATACTCCTCACTACACTCTGTTTCAATCAGTTAACGAAAGATTGATGGACTAGTTAACTTAGCTAGATGGCAGTTCACTCCCGTAACTACCTGAGAGACTAGACTAGGTGGCAGTTTACTCTTGTAACTTTTGGTGCGTGTCCAAATCACTCTAGACCACCACTATGGCTCATTAGTTACTCATTTATCCTATATCTATTGTAAATTATTCACTCTTTGAGTGTGTAAACGGTTAATGAGAATTCTTCCATTCTTTCTTTCCTTCTTCTTCTTTCTCAGTTTCTCTCTGCAAATGTGTGTAGTATTTTCTAGATAGATGTATTTTGTGAAGGTTCAACACATTTAAAAATTTGTCCAACTCAGAATATTTCTTTTGTTGCATGGGTGATTTATTCACCTGAGGGACAACTAGTTGTATTTCGAAGTGATTGTTTAGGGAAAGTAATGAATAATGTATTCAAGTATAGCATCATAATTGAACTCCTAAGAGATAATATTGCGCATGGTATCTCATGTTTAGAGGTTCACCTAGATTCCCAATTGGCGGTGTCACAACTAACCGATCAATACTGTGTGTGTGATCCCATGTTGCTTCGACGACTCATATGGGTACGTCTTCTAGAACGATATTTTAATTATATTACCTATATTCACTTTTTTAGAAGTGCAAATTTGATATCTTATGCATATGCTAATTATGTACTAGATTGGCATTTGTCACATATATAAAATAAACACATACATAATTGTACATAACAATTGTATACCAAGGAGAAAACAGATATGCATATATATTATTTTCATGTCCGATAATATAAAAAATATGGGTTTTAAGTTGCAAAATCTAGGATCCTAGCCCTAAATGTCCATCTATAGACTGATACAAAATGTGTCATACTCTATCTATGTTGAGGGCCTCACCTCCACATGCATCTCTTTGTAGCATACAACCACGTTGGTTAGATGCCTAAATAGTCATACCCAGGTCCAGTGTACACTGAATACATGTCATTGCATCTTCTTCGGTAAGTCCTCGATCTACACTAGTGGAATCTGATGTGTAAGGAGGTCCAGATTCCTATGGACACTCCGCAAGGTGTGCTCTATCTGATCACCATTGGTGTGTGTATAAGCCTCACTATGACCCTTGCATTGGTGGCACGAATACCCCTTTGCTCGTCTCGGTGCAATATATTTTCATTCATATGAATTTTTTTAGTTATAATCCATCCAAAAATATTCTATTTTACTTTCCAAATAATTAAAACAAAATAATTTGAAAATTGAAAAGTTTTCTTACCTATATCTCATAGCACTCCATTAGGAGGCACAGACATGCCAAGATGACATGAAAAGATTATCCCCTCATAAGGATCTATGGCGATGATCTGACAATCCCACCACATGAAAAAATAATCATCATGGGAATAAAAGACATGCCCACCGCCTAAACATTTTATAACTATGAACCACCACAATAAACAAGGTTCTTTGATTCCATGTGGTGGCATGAAGACTTTTGAGATAAGTAGGGGAACTCTCTCAAAAAATAATGAGCACAATATGCTTCCATATCAAAAAAAATTCATCTTTCCAGTCTTTTAGTCAGTTAATTGTGTCTTCATGTTCTGTAATAATGAGGTAATTTAGTCATAAATCACTATACGAAGACACTCTACTACGTAAAACATTTGTGGTTGAGAGGCCTCGTGCAAAGAGACAGACCCTGCAGCCTAGGTAATCATATGAAGGATCACTTTTGGACTCTAGTATTATATGTTGTGAATCGAGATCTGACTCCCGAGACGTTGTGTACTAGGTGTTAAATACTCTCTGATGTAGTCCTCGATAGTAATCCCTATACCACAAAACTCCATATATTTACCCCATCTCCTCTATGGGATAAATCGATGATAAAGTATATATCTTCGACTTCGATGGTAAAGGATTGACCATCCATCATGAAGGCATCAACTTCTAGATTCTAATATCCAATCAGTAACTGCAACGATCTCTCTTGTGTCTGCATGTTGGGACACCCATAAAATTTTCTTAAATGACAATGTTGAAGAGATTATAGAATATATGGATGATCCTGAAGCTCTTGGTCATCATCCTCATGCTCTCTTTCACATGCCATTCAATAGCCATAATGTTTTATCAATTTTTATTTTTCACAGACATGTATGCGAGTGCCTTTGGTGACAGGTGCATACATATGTCTTTGTTGTTAAATTCCCCCACATATATATGGAAAGATATACATGGGCCGCATTATGCATAGATGTGTACATGCCCGCCCCCTTCTAAAATAAAATAAAAATCAAACAAAATTGCAGGAAATTTTAATAAGTGCTTGGATGAAAATGAAGAAAGGTTAGAGCTTCCATACCTAGTCCCAACGATGACAAATTTTGTTGATCATAGCTCTTGTTATGATCGTTGGAAATTTAGAGGTTTCTACCTTTTTCACCAAATTTGGTAAAAAACTCAAATGAAATAACCTTTTGGGTATTTTTTTTATATTATATACAATTTATAACCCACTTTTATACATTTTTTTCCATTTTTGTTTATTATATCGCCTAATATACCATATTTTTTGGATACAATGATCGTTTTAGTTGCGATTTTGCAGGAAAAATAATTGAAATTGCATCTTTTTGCTCACCAAGTCCATGTTTTCGATTCATTGAGGTAATTTTTTCATCACTGCAATATAGGAAATGGTCATTTTTTGCCTTGCATTTTTCATTCTCAATGACCAATTATACATATTCCCTAGGTTCGACTCCACTTATTGGAGACACAAACCTTTCTAGCTGATTTAAGTGTCGTTTAGTTCATGGTAGAGCCTACCATCATGGGAATCCTAGATTAGCACCTTCTATTCTTTTTGGTGCCCATGCTAAATTTCTCTTAGGCTTGGGAGTCATGTTAGTCCTGCCATGAGATTGCATAAAAAACCTCATGTTCTTCTCAATGTTTGTATGGATTTCACCTACGAGAATCCCATATTTATGTGTTGAGTTGTACTACTTCATTGCATTTTTTTCTTGCGCTTTTGAACCTAATGTTGGCTTCATCTCGCTGTTTCTTAGCCACTTCCTTTCGCATTCTCATTGGTTGCTCTGCTTGCATATTATTTCCATTACAATTTGACACATGTAACCTAGGATGAAACATTATCCCAAGTGTCAATATTATACACATGCTTTTCTTGCATTGAGCATAGATATGTGTTCCTTATGCTTGAAACTAGTTTTTTCATCCACGACACTTGTTTCCTTTGTGTATATCGACATTCTTTTGTTCCTTTTCAGGAATTCATAATATGAAAAAGAAAAAAAAGAAAAAAATAACAAAAAAAGAGCATGGTAATGAGTCTTTTGTGCATATATTGGAAGAAATCAATTGGTCTCTGAATATAGCACAAAGTTTTGAGCCAAGTATCAATAGTTTGGGTTTAATGTGGCTTTAGGAAATTGATCCAATTACATAAAGTTGTTACTCCTCCAACTAGTTATTCTTCCACTCACTATGGAGTTGATATGGATTTTATGAGCATAACAAAATGAATATAGCTTATTAAAATATGATTAACACAAAATAACAGAGTACAGTAAAACTGGTTTTCTATTCAATGAGGAAATAAGCTAAAACTGCAAAATGCAGCGGAAAACAAGCTTGTTGGAATTGTGGCGACTTATCTATGAGAAGAGATGTGATAACTACGCTTATTCACAAGAATATGGTTACAATGAGGCTTTACAGGATATTTAAAATAAACAGGAATATCAAAAACCCTAGACATCCAAAGACCTAACCCTAGGAGATGAAGCGCCAAAATTCATGTGGGCCCCATTTGGGTAAGTTAGTACATCAAATTCCTCGGGTCGTAAATTTTTCATACGATCTTCGTTTTAGGCACACGATAACTCATTGGAAAGGTCTAACCGAGAAGAAAAAATTTCGACTAGCCCAGGTCAGTGCTTTCAATAGTCACTTGGGACCCAAATCCCCAAAAAACGTCGTTTAGGGCCTCAAAACGGTCCCGGAAGTTTGGAACCCGAAAAATTGTTGAAAAACTACCAAGGTGGAAAACTATTTTTTGAGCCAGTGGAATAGGTGGGTGGACACTGATATACACCTACATAAATCCTCCCTCCTTAGGAAGCAATGGTCTCCATTTCGTTGAGTTCCCCCATGAGATGAGGAATTTTTTGCTGAATTTGGCCCCGGGTGAGCCACTTTCCTTGGTGCAGGAGCTACCCTTCTTTGACGAATCGATAAAGTTGGATCCTTTGTTGTCGAGTTCCCTTTATCTATGTGTCCACAATATGATCATTGGATTCCTGTTGCATGCAATCAGGGTTGAGATTTTTTGGTGTCAACTTCTCTGTTATCTTTGAGGTGTCCAATAATGGTGGGAAATATGGTCGAAGGAAATCCACGTTGAAGAATGGATGAAACCAAGGAAGGGGGGAATGTTGAGCTCAAAAGAATTGTCACCCACAACATTGGTCATGGTGTACAACCCATAACAGAGTGGGCGAAGCTTCCAATGGGGCCATGTAGGCGTTCTTTCTGCAAATGAAACCAAACTTTGTCACCCACCTGAAACTTACGTGGCACTCGATGTTGATCATGGCACTTATTGTAATTGGCATTAGAATTCTGTAGAATATCCTAAACTTGTTGACGAATGTGTTGGATCCGCTCAATGAATCGGGTGGCTTTGTCATCTTCTGGTGGAGCAGGGTATGAGTCGGTCGAGGTGGTCACCAGGGGTAGTGCAACATCCATGGGGCCCAATGGTTGGAATCCCAACCCCATATGAAAGTGGTTGTGGCTAGTTGAGTTATACAGGGCTCAGTTGTAGCTATGTTGGACATAGGGAAGACTCACATCCAATGTGTGGGGTTTTTTGAATTGTACATGCATAGGATATGCACGACCATCAGATTGACAACCTTAGTTTGGCCATCTGTTTGGGGGCGGAAGGTAGTGGATTTGGTGAGCTTGGTATCGAGCAGTGACCAGAGGCTCGACCATAATGAGTTGAGGAAACGACTATCAAGGTATGAGATAATGGTTTGTGGGATCCCAAAATGTACCCATAGGTTTTCAAAGAAGAGCTTGGCAGTGGCTTTTGTTGTGATGTTCTTCTTGCAGGTGCCTAGAATCACCATCTTGGAAAAGCGATCAACAACCACAAAAAAACAGTCATTTCCGCTCTTGGTGGACGGTAGGCTTGACATGTAGTCCATTGAGATGGATTCCCACGGCCTATTAGGAGTAGGAAGAGGGGTGTACATGCCCTATTTCTTAGTGGTCGGTTTGGAAATAGCTCAGGCGGTGTAGGACCTGATGTACTTGTCGACATCCTGTCAAAGTTTTGGCCAATAGAAATGTTTCTACAACACTGCCACTATCTTTTCAATGCCAAATTATCCTACCACCCGACTATAGTGAGATTCCTAAATCAGCTTCATGCTCTCTCTTGATGGAACACATAGATGGCCCAGATGGCACAATAACCCATCTTGAAGATTGGAATTAGCGACCAATGAGTTGGCGCCCAACATTTGGTAGGTGATGGAGAAGTTAGGGTCTATCTCATAGAGCTGGGGCCATCTAGAGGTCTCATGGCCACAAGATTCTAGCACCATGGTGAGTGCCAAGACTAGAGGTCGGTTGATGAAGTCAAAAACTTGGTTGGTACTTCTTATTTTATACTTGATGTTGAGGTGGAATTGTTGTAAGTATGTTGACCACTTCTGATGGCGGTCATTCTGCAATTTTCCTTGGCTCTAGATGAACTGTAGTGCCTTGTGATCACTGTGGGTGAATTTCTCCTTCCCAATAATGTAATGTCTCCACTAGTGGTAGGATTTCACAATGGAGTACATTTCTTTTTCGTAAGTAAGGTACTTACGGACAACATCTGATAGTGTCTCACTATGATATGACACAGGGTGGCCATGTTGAGTGAGAACGATTCCCATAGCATAGTCTAAAGCATCTGTCTCGATCTTAAAGGGATGTTGTAGGTCCGATAATGAAAGTACCAGGGATGAGAAAAAAATGCTTCTTCAATTCATTGAAGGCTTGTTGTTGGGAAAATCCCCACACAAATTTTACCTTACCTCCACCCCTGGTTACTTGGCTAAGGGCCCATGCGATATGAGAGGATCCTAGCATGAACCTGTGATAGAAATTGGCAAGGCCCAAGAAGCTCTGAAGTTCAGTGAGTGTGGTGTGTGGTTAGGGATGGGCAGTCACGGATGACCTAGATCTTGGCTAGATCCACATGCACACCATGTTGATCAACGATGTAGCCTTAGTAATGGACCCTGTCCATGCCGAAGGATCATTTTTCCAAGTTCTCATATAGGTTTTGCTGTTGTGGGGTGTGCAGAACCTGCTGAATATGTTGCAAGTGTTCCGCCCAAGTCTTGTTGTAGATGAGGATGTCATCTAGATACACCACTACAAAAGTATTGGTGAAAGGTCATAGGATATCGTCCATCATCCTCATAAAAATTGTTGGAGAATTTGTCAAACCAAAGGGCATGACCAACCATTCAAAAAGACCTTATTTTGACATGAAGGAAGTCTTCCATACATCTGTTTGTTCTACCGGGACCTGGTGGTAGCCAGAATTCAGATCAATCTTATTGAAGTATTTGGCCCCTGTGAGCTAATCAAGGAGGTCATTGATTCATGGAATTAGGTACTAGTTTTGTACTGCGATTTTATTCAGAGCCTGATAATCAATGTAGAGTCAATAGGTCCTGTCTTTATTCTGCACCAACACGATTGGGATCCCATAAGGCGATGAGCTAGGATGGATGTGCCCCTTGTGGAGCAGTTCTTGGATATTCCTCTTGACATCCTCATTTTCTAACAAAGAGCGGTGGTAGACTAGCCCATTGGGCCATAATGGTGTGCCTTGGGTCAGATCGATGGGATGCTTGACCTAGCAGTGCAGAGGTACCCCGGTAGGAGAGGAGAAGATATCTGAGTATTCTTCCATGACCTTATCCACTTTCTTATGTTGTGTGGAGAGATCGGTTGAGGAGGCCCTGGATATGGCTGCGATATTTCGCTCACTTTGAGAGAGAATCATGAAGAAGACAAATTTCTCGGTATGAGAGATGACCTTCCTGCATTTCTTGGCAGAGATCAAGGAAATAGCACTGGGAGGGATTGCCTCAGGTATCCTGTACAATTTCATGTTCAAAGTAATAATAACACTACAAGGCCTAGACTCATATACAACATGATGTTTCCATAAATAAGGTTGGCCCAAAATAACATTACAAACTTCGAGAGGAGAAACATCACACAATACCTCATCTTTGAAGGGGTTGATGTCATACGACAGTCGACACGGTTGGCTGACATGGAGATCGCTTCCTTGGCAGAGCCATCCAATGGTGTAGGGTTGTGGGTGCAACATTATTGGTAGGGCCAACTGCTTGACAACCTCTGCTAAGATGAGGTTCTTCTGGCTATCAATATCAACGATGAAGTGCAGCGGGGTGCCTTTTACCCACATCTGTGAATGGAAGAGGCACTCTCCTTATTCTTGCTCATCTAGTTCACCAGGCTAGAGCTTGGTGGTAGCAATGGTGGCACTGGGTTCTGCATCAATGATCCATCTTCCCCTTTCTGGTTCTGACTCAGAGTCAGAACCTGCATCTAATTAAGAGGCTTTCACTTCAGCCACCAACGACTACTTTGAGCAGCAGTCAGCAGTGTTATTCCAAGGGCTCTTATGGAAGTCACACCACTTCCCGTTATCTTTATTTGTATTTCCGGTGTCCTTTTCTTATGGTTTGGACTAGCTGTCCTGATACTTTCCATTTTTTCTCTATCCTTTTTTATGTGGGTTCAGGTCGCCCTTTCTGGGATTTTGCTGTGAGGGATTCCCGGGCCCAAATTGCCGCGTCTTTTGTTTGAGCTTCTGCTCAATTTTGATGGCATATCAGTAGGCCGCGCCCAAGGATGAGATGTCAAGAAATTCCATTTCATTCTAGATGTATATATGCATAGCACCACGATACTTGAGCACCATATTTCTCTCTGAAGCTTTGATACCCAACTTGGTGCGCAAGATATGGAAGATATTTGTGAACTCTGGCATTGCCTGGTCTCTCTCTTGGTGCAATGTGGTCCATTTGGTATACAAGTTGTCATAACTTCTAACAGGGTAGTATTTTTCCTTAAAATCATCCCTTAAGGATTCCCAGGTGGTCGTGACAGTAAATAATGAGGTTTCCTCTATTTCCTTTTGGTCATAGAAAGTTTCCCACCAATCTTTGACATGGGGAACCAATTTGAGGAGCGAAAAAGTAATCTTTTATCTATTATAAAAGTTATGGATATAAAAATACCCTTCTAGTAGATTCAACCACTTTTCTACAACATCTACGTCTATCTAACCTTCAATTATAGGAATATCGAAGTTGATTTGTACCTTGAAGGGGGCGGTGCCTCCGCTCGAGGAAGATGTGTCGTCTATTGGTAGCTGCCGAAGGATTTGCATGAAACTATCCATCATATTGTTCCTCTATTGCATGAGGGCTTCCTCAAGTGACATTTTGAAAGGATCTCCTATCCCTTCATATTTGTTTTCTCCTGCCATGAGAGGTTGCTTGGGCGTGCGAGAGATTTTTTCCTCAAGAGAAACAAGCTCGAGACCCAATTCTTTGTACCTTGACCTCGTTGGGGATATGCATTAAGACGAAAAGGGGAAGACCACTCTGATAACACTGATCTATATTTTATGAGCATAATGAAATGAATACAGATTATTAAAATATGCTTAACACAAAATAACAGAGATACAGTAAAACTGGTTTTCTATTCAATGGGGAAATAAGATGAAACTGCAAAATGTAGTGGAAAACAAGCTTGTTGGAATGGTGGTGTCTTATCTCTGAGGAGAGATGTGATGGTTGCGCTCATTTGCAAGAAGATGGTTACAATGAGGCTCTGCAGTCCTTTTACAATAAACAGGAATGTCAATTTTGTAGACATCCAAAAACCTAACCCTAGAAGATGAATCGCCAAAAGTCATGTGGGCCCCGTTTGGGTAAGCTAGTACATCAACTTTGTTGTGTCCCTTTCGTTGCTTGAATGAGAAAAAGGAAGGCACTTTCAAGTCTAGTTGGGTCTGATAGATAGGACAAAGGTTAGTGTATGAATTAAACAATTCAATCACATGAAATAAACAAACAACTAAGATAGAAACAACTAAGAAAATAACCAAGGAAATGAAACTAAAAAGTATAAGAAACTTGAATGAAGATCAATCAACCAAATTACCAATAATCATGCCACCAATGGATAACTATATTAGTGAGAAAACACCATAGAGAAAGGAGGACTTGTGGATCCCCTCTTCCTCCTTGGGAAGGCTCTTGAGTTCCCTATGTGAGAGCTCTTCTTACAAATGATAAACTAGAAAGAAAATGGTGAAGAAATCCAAGCTTATTCCCTCAAGAGGTGAGGTGAATAGCTTATTGAGATGATGCTAGAATACTCCAAGAAGAAAAAGAGGCTTCTTGAAGGAGAATATAGGCAGCATAAAAATACTATGAGATTCTTAAATTCTTAGTGCACCCATGGCCTCCTTTTATAGCTTGTCTTTGAGGTAATATCCAACTGGTCTTTAGTGTGAACAAGGGGCCCTTTAGGGCACCCTTAGGTCTTTGACCAGCCCCCCATTCAGATTCAGCTCGGATTTGAGGGTCAATAAAGTTGGGAGTTATTCCATAAGTGGGTGAGGGGGCGACAAGAACCATAAATGCATCATTCATAGGTGTGTATGACATTTCGAGTACACAGTCGCACATATGGTGCATTGTGCACTATATAGGCTGCTTTGGCCCATGCACTGTGCGCACGCTTCCTTTAGTGTTTTAGCGCATGTCAATGTTTTGACCAGTTGTATAGTTTTTGCCCCTTGGAAATGATTTCTTGGTGCTACTGGTGAACTAATATGTGTTTGGAGATGTTGTATTCCTGTAACCATTTGCATGCGATGTTGCAAACAAAATTTCAGTGATAAAAAATTCCCCTTGATGTGTGAGGTTATGAGCATACATATAGCCGAAATATATCAATGTTTCTTCTACTGAGAGTACCATTGTAAGAAAGACTGTTGAGAGGAATTGCAAGAGAGATATTTCAGAGGGAGAGGGGAAATTGTGGGACTGAACCTTTATCTGGGTAGGAAAATAAAGTCTGTATACAAATGAGGCGGGCATGCCCCATGCTCATCTTATGTAACTCAAAAAGGACAATAAATGAAGTTGTATGCTGATGTAGATAATTGAAACACCCTCCAGAGCAGTTTGATAACGACGGATGACAATTCTGATGGTGAAAATAATCTAAAAAGAGGTAAGGATGACTGTAAGAAGCGTCGATGAATCGTAGGCATTGATGGACAAACACATTCAGAGTTCTTCAGCTAGTATAAAAAAACTACAATAGTTGCATAGTAAGACTCACCATAACATGAGAGTGTGTTGAATTTGAATGTTATGGGGGTCAACGATAATAGAGAGAAATGATGGTTCTCTCTGTGTTGTCCGAGACTCTTTATTGTAAAGGTAATGAGAGTCAAGATATTGTCGCGCTTCTAGAAATTGTGTTGATGTCGACATAGAGGGAGGCACGACTCCAAGAAGAAAAAGGGCTTCATGAAATCCACTGGATAAGATAAGGAATTGATGAGGAACATGGACGAAGTTAAGATGTGGTGAGACTCAAGACTTCCCTTGGTTGGGGGTATATGTGAAGAATGATTGGCAACAACCTATGAAATTGTATCTAGTATCAAGGGGATGACTAGACATGGGGTGAAATTGTGCCAGAGGCATGACAAGGTAGAAAAAATTAGAGATCAGGGGTACATGGATGGTGGGATACTAGAGGTTGATGTCAATATGGATAGAGGATAGTGAATTCCCCAACCAAGGGTGACATGGGTTGTTGTGCTAGAAAAAAAGGAGGTCATCAAGGGTGACAACAAAAAGCTAAGTAAATGTTGGAAAAAAAGTCTTTTTACAATTACCAAATAAATAAAGAATAATTTGGGATGAGTGTACATATATAGAAACAGGTGCCCCAGTGCAAGATGGCTTGGCCCATGAGGGAGTAAGTGGCATGGAGAACTGGTGGAGGGTGGGGGCCCCATGGGAGGGTTTCTATGTGAGGTAAATTGATGGAGGGAAATCTGTAGATGGGCAAACTAATTGTGGATGAAATGGAGGGTTAATGATGTTATGGAGGTGCAGTAAAAATAAAATCGTGATGAGGTAACCTGGGAGTCCATTGGGAAAGCTAGCAGAATCAAGAGATGGAGTATAAGGATGATTCTCAGAAATGCGTCAAACTATCAGGACACCCATCCCTAGGGGGTGAAGGAAACATAAGTGTCAAAGTACCAAGGGGGACTATGAATGGGACAACTCATGTGGGGGAGAGTGCTACCAGGTTACAGTACCGAAATGAAACGGAGGTGATAGTACTGCAGAGCCGGGTGTAATGATCCTATAGGAAAATTTCAAAGGGTGTGACTGGGAGATGTAATTGATATTAAGAGGGAATGATTACATTCTAGTGTCGATCATATACCTAAAGGGGTCGAGATGCATCGGGATGACAAAGTACCTGCACACATGAAAACTGAATACTCGACATGAACAATATTTGAAGATAAAGATCATATAACAATTATCTGATAATTTTGAACATGAGCATGTGTATCTAGATGTGATGTGAGAAAAATGAGCCCCAGGGGTCGAGTGCGGATGGTGACCTAGGGAATGTGACTGTGGAGGCAATAGGAACCTGATCCTATGGTTGAAGATGGATTAGAAAACAAAGACTCTGAGATCCTGTAACTCAGTGTGGAAGTTTTGGAAAGGGGACGATATATAGTTGTGGGGCCTACAATGCCACCTCATTTGTACCTGCTCCCATAGTGAGTTGACAAGAGGTTTTAGAGGAGATTTGGAGATTACGGGAGTTCAAGCCGAATGATCCAGGATTTGCGAGAGCTAGGTTAGTGGTCTCATCCTCTTACATAGTACATAGGTTCTAATTTCTGGGTAGGATCGTACATATGGTCGTACTAGGGGTGTTTGCAGGGGTGGGCCCACTAATGGGAGAGAGAAGGAAGGATACCCGCGCTGAGATGTGCAGGTATAATTCCCTCTCCCACGCATGATGTGTGGTTTTGTTGAATAAAGTTGTGCATGGGGTCACGTGGGTGGAAAAAATAGGTGTGCATTTGATGTGCATCTATTTGAATTATAGTTGTGCATTATGCACAGTTGTTTCTCAGACAGTTGCACATTAGTGCGCACCTGTATAGAGAAGAGGTGTGCATGAATTCACACCTGTGGGTGTGACAGATGCACATGGATTCACATATATTTCTTCACCAGCTGCGCATGGATGCACAATTGTGCGAAGGATAGGCACACACATGTGCACACCTGTGGGTGGTGAAAACCGTGCACTTGAGGCAAAGCTGGTGGGTTTTGAAAAAACTTGTATTTTTTGAAGATTTTTGTAATGAGTGATGATTTTTGATTAAGTGTTCTTTGTGTGAAAGTAGGTGATCATTTCAGCATGCCAGCCCATTGGATGGAGAGGGATTGGGAACACCTTAGGGATGCGGTGAGAGAGGAGTCAGGAATTTAGAGACTCTTAGCAGCCTGTGGGCTGCTCAAGTTCTTCGACTACCCACTGATACGGTCATAGGAGTTCCTGCTTCAGTGTTTGATTTCGATGTGGAGCACTGATCTGTAGTGCTTCATTGTGTGGGGGAAGTAGTTGACATTCTAGGCTATGGAGGATGTCTATTTCTTGATGGGGCTCCCTTTTCAGGGAATGGCCCTACTTGTTGATCCCCATTTTCTAGGGGATGTACACTTGGTAGACGTGGCACATAGGTATTGTTCGGGGCCGAACATTATGTCAGGTTCAGTCATCCACATCGAGGTGATGGATGATTTATTCCATCAGTGCATCACAGTGATGATTGTGAGGATCTACTGATCCTTAGTGACTCAGTGGAGGTCAGTTGAGTATTATGCAGAGGGTGTTGGATTGGGACTTTTTCACTTGGGGATTGATGTTGCACACAATATGATGGGGCAGATTAACCGGTGTCGGACCACCGACTCCAGTGCTTTTTCCTTTGGATCTATCTTGGTGGCATGGTTTCTGGAGAGGGTTCCCATGTTGTGCTCGACAGTGTTTTTGTCGGCGTCTGGGGCACGGGAGCCATGACTGATGCAGTGGTCATCGATTTTGGTATGACATGGAGGTTGGGAGGGTGGCCACATTGGCGCGTGTGTGGTGTCATATGCCATAGATTATATTGCGGTTCCCATATGGTGGGATGGACTTTTGACATGACCCGAATATGGTGTTGCCTCCTGGGGAGGATTGGGACCAGAGAGGTATGTTGGCATACTTTATGTTTTGTGATTTTGATAGTATAACATATGTTTCAGTATGGTTGGATGTTGATTCTATCTTTTGTTTTTGTTTTTGCAGATTTGGGGTCGTGAGGCTGAGAGGCAGATTTGGTTGGAGAGTCGGCTCATCAGGGGCCAATGAGACCACCGTGGGTAGAGCCGTAGGTGGGAGAGCGATGTCGGAGGGATGAGGCTGGTGCGAGGCCAACAGATGAGGTGAGAGCCAGCAAGAGGTGCATATATGACAATCCAAGTGCAGAGCCATTGCATGCATCTCGAGTAGAGGCTGGCGGGGACTTAGAGAATTTACGATGCCAGTTTGAGGTCATACTGCAAGGTGTTCCTGAGGGAATGTGGTCCCATATCCAGGACAAGAGAGTCCTGGAGAAGTGTGTTGGTGGCCTTGCAGAGTTGCATACTTTGATTGTTAGGGTCCTAACCCGCACATAGGTAGAACAATATATTCAGATGTAATAAAGGTCAATATTAATAAGGCCTTACAATAAAATAGAATAAGGCAGATGTAAGAAGACCTAATAGAAGCTTTCGCTTCTAGAAGGATCTTCCTCTAGATGCTTCTTTTTAGTATAAATAGGAGTTGAGGGTATGAGAACCCTGACTTGGATATTATTGTAATAGAGATTTTCTCAACTAGAGGTTGCCCCCTCGAAGAGGCTCGTGAACATTGCTTTCAAATTCAAAGTGCTATTTCTGTTATTATTCTCTTATCATTTCAGTGCTATTGTGGTGAATGTTCTGGTTATATTGTTGTTATTCTTCCATTTCTATCATTTTATTTTTGTTCTGCATACATTTTATATCTGGATTATTACAAGTGGTATCAAAGTACTTTCCTCGGTAGAAAGCGTGGGTTAATTTTTTTTTTCAGGGTAGAGATGTATTCCAACATCTTTAAGCCACATAGATCTGTCATTACACGCATAAAACCATGTTTGAGGGATTCATACACACAAGAAATACAAGTGGTACTTAAGCTTACATCTATTGGCCACCCTTGTAACCCTTGTTGGTACCCCTTCGATTGGTAGTGCATCAGACAACACCTGTGTATGGATTGGCCTAGATTACCTAAAGCCCTCTTTAGATAAACCGATTGGCCACCTGACTGCTATAGTGTCATCGAGAACAACACTCGGGAAGATACTCTCTAGTACCTAGGTAGTCGGGTATTACAGCTAAGGGTATGGTCTATCCTCCTTAGTTAGTGCCCTAAGATATTGGGCCAAGTACTATTCTTGGACCCCACACGTATATCAGAGAGCTATAGCACAGAGAAAACCCTTGTCTGTAGAACCCTTGAATACCTAACCCTTGGGGACAAAAAAATAAACAAATTAAAATAGGCAAGATCTGTTTTCATGCAACTGTGTTTGAGTTGGCAAGTAAATACACATTTCTTTCTGGTTAAGCATTTGGGAATTTCCTCTCTACAGTATTCTTCAGACCAGAGTATCAGTCTGGAAATGTTTTCACCATTATTTGAGACCTATTCCATTGGATTCATCTCTTCTCCCTTATCACATTCATCCATATCATTTTTTGGAAAAAAATTTGACCCCGCCCGCTCCTTTTCAGTTCCCCCATCCTCATGGCCCATACCCGTAGCCAAGACTTGGAAGCTCGCTGTAACACCTTGCAATATAGTCTCATTGAAACCCAACAAGAAGTGAAACAACTCAGTGCAAATGCTGCAACCATCAATACAACCAAGCAGTCCTCAGTGGAGGAAATCAAACAGGACTTCACCATCTAGCTTGAATTAGTCTTTTTGGCACTCTGCACCAAACTGCATATCCATACAGATAACCCTTCCTCTTCCTCACCTCCACATCCTGAAGGTGACCATTCCTCTCATTCCAATAACTTTCAAAATCATCACTTTCAATGTGACCTACACCTTCCACGGGTGGATGTGACCAAATTTGATGGCTCGAACCCCACTGGTTGGGTAACTCAAATGGAACATTATTTCTCTTTATACGACATTACAGATGACTTGGCCAAACTTCGGTATGGTGTTATCTGTCTAGATCAAGAATAGTGGAAATGGTGGCAATGGATAAAAACTTCTCGTCAAGGGTATATTGCTTAGACACACTTTGTGGCAAAGCTTTATGAACACTTTGACACTGACACCAACCATTTGGGTTGTTTGACAAAGTTGAAACAATTAGGAACAGTGGAAGACTTTATAGCTGCCTTTGAGCACCTGGCTTTTAGAATAGAGGGAATGTCTGATGCCTTTTTCTGAGAGTGTTTTATTAGTGGCCTCAAGGATGATATTCAGGCCCAGGTCCTCATGGCCTGGCCTTAGATTTGGGTGGAGGATACTAAAAGAGATAAAGAAGCACAACAGGTGGTATCCTCTCAAAAATGAAAACCCTCCTTTATCCCTCACCCTAAACCAGTAAATCCCACTACTCCCTCTGCTCCACTAAAGATCCAAAAATTGACCAGGGATGAAATGGCTAAACGCCAACTCAAAGGCCTTTGTTATAACTGTGATGACAAATATTTCCCGGGCCACAAATGTAAAGAAAAAAATATTTTTATGGCCATCACTGAGGATATTTTGGAAGAGGATGTAGAAACTCCCCTTGTGTCTGAGTCACCTGAATCCATTGACATAACCCCTCCCACATACCCTCCCAAAGTAGAATCGATCATTTCCCTCAATGCTCCCACTGGCTTCTCCGCTCCCCAAACCCTCAAGCTAATCGGTTACATCAAGCATCGGAAGGTCATTATTTTGGTTGATAGTGGAAGCACCCATAATTTTATTCATCGCCACATTGCCCAAGAAATGCATTGCTACATCCATGCCATCAATAATTTCCAAATCATGATTGCCAATGGTGGTTCCATGAAATGTGGAGGGCATTGTGAAAATGTGTGTCTCCAAATTGGTGACTACCACCTGAAATCCCATATGGTTTCTATCGACATGGGAGGTTGTGACATTGTGTTGGGTGCAGACTGGCTAAGAAATTTGGGTCCCATTCTCATGAATTTTAAAGACTTAACCATGCAATTCAACCAAGAGGGCCACCAATATAGGTTCCAAGGCATCACCATTGGTTCACCTAAGATCATTAGTTCCCATCGCATGGAAAAGCTGCTAAAAAAAGGTCATTCTGGTGTTATCACCCAACTCCATGCCATACAAGAAACAGAGACACCCTCGGTCCCGTAAGACCTCCAAGCCATCCTTTCTAAACATCAATTGATCTTTTCCACTCCCCAAGGACTCCCTCCTTTCCATGGTGTTCATGATCATTCCATTCCCCTTGTACATGGAAGCCTTCCTCCCAATATCCATTCGTATCGTCACCCCTTTTCCCAAAAAAATGAAATTGAGAAAATGGTCCAGGAACTCCTTAATGTAGGCGTTATCTGCCCTAGTACGAGCCCCTACTCTTCTCCTGTGGTCATGGTCCTAAAGAAAGAAGTTTCTTGGTGAATGTGTCCTGACTTCCGTGCCCTCAACAAACTTACCATCAAATACAAATTCCCCATTCCTGCCATTGATGACCTCCTGGATGAATTGAGTGGTGCCCAATTCTTCACTAAACTGGATCTTCGTTCGGGCTACCACCAGATATGTATGAAAGAGACAGACATTCCCAAGACTTCCTTTAGAACTCATGAGGGCCACTATGATTTTTTGGTCATGCCCTTTGCCTTGTGTAATTCCCCCTCCACCTTCCAAAACCTAATGAATCATGTCTTTCATCCTTTTCTCCACCATTTTCTCTTAGTTTTCTTTGATGATATCCTCATATATAGAAAAACCTGGACAAACCATCTTGCTCATGTGGATCAAGTTCTCCATCTACTCTCTTAGCACCAACTTTTCCTAAAACAGTCTAAATGTGATTTTGGCGCCTCAGAAGTAGAATACTTGGGTCATCTGGTTGGAAAGGATGGCATCAAGGTGGATCCTAAAAAGATTGAAGCTATGCAAGACTGGCCTCACCCAAAGACTCTTAATAGCTTGCATGGATTTCTGGGCTTAACAGGGTATTATCACAAGTTTGTTAAGAATTATGGGAAGATTGCAACACCTCTCACTGCTCTCCTAAAAAAGAAATCTTTCACTTGGACTCCAACCACTGCTCAGCTTTTCAAACCTTGAATATGGCCATGTGCACCACTCCAGTGCTCGCCCTTCCCAATTTCACAAAGACCTTTGTGTTGGAATGTGATGCCTCAGGGAAAGGAATTGGTGTTGTCCTTATGCAAGAGGGTCGACCTTTGGCCTTTACCAGCAAGAAACTATCTGAAAGAAATCTAGGCAAATCCATCTATGAAAAGGAAATGTTGGCTATTCTGCATGCGGTTGATCTGTGGTGTCCTTATCTATTGGGGCAATGTTTCCAAATTAAGACAGACCATCAAAGGCTCAAGTATTTTCTAGAAAAACACATTTCCTCCCCAGAACAACAAAAATGGGTGACTAAGATCTTTGGATATGATTATGAGATCATTTACAAGAATTGAAAATGCACTTTCCCGCAAATTTGAAGATGAAGGATCCCTTTCTTCTCTTTCATTCATTGTCCTAGATTGGCTCCAAGTCGTTTGCCAGGAATGGCTACAAGATCCAAAAATTTCACAGTTGATACAACAATTGCAGTCCAATGCTCGAACTTCCCCAGGGTACTCTTGGATCCATGATGAAATTCGATACAAAGGCCATTTGTATTTAAGTAAACAATCAAAGCTTAAATCCATGGTACTTTCTGAGCTTCATGCTACACCCACAACAGGGCACTCCGGGTTCACTAAAACCTATGACAGGGTCAAATGTTCCTTTTTTTGGGATGGTATGAAACAAGACATTCGTAATTTTTTCACTGAATGTGATGTATGTCAACGCAACAAGGGAGAAACAGTCAAATATCTGGGAACACTACAACCGCTCCCGATTCCACCTGCTATTTGGAATGATATCTCTATGGATTTTATTACCAACTTACCCAAATCAGAAAATAAATTAGTCATCATGGTGGTTGTTGATCACCTTTCCAAGTATGCTCATTTCTATGCCCTTCAACACCCATTTACAGCATCCACAGTGGCTCAAATTTTCATGGATCAGGTCTTCAAGCATCATGGCATGCTGCACTCTATTGTTTTTTATCATGACCCAACTTTCACAACAAATTTTTGGCAAGAAATGTTAAAGATACAAGGCACCGAATTGCATCTCAGCACAACTTATCATCCCCAGACTGATGGCCAAATGGAAGTTGTCAACAAGTGCTTGGAAACATATTTGAGGTGTTTTTCCTCTGAAAAGAAAAATCAGTGGGCTCAATGGTTACCCCTAGCTGAATGGTGTTACAAAACTTCATACCATACAGCTACATGCATGACTCCTTTTGAAGCAGTATATGGACAGAAGCCACCTTCAGTTCTCTCATACTTACTAGGTGCCTCGAAGGTCCAGGCGGTTGACCTAACACTTACAAATCGAGAGGCTATTATCTGTACACTCAAAGAGAATTTGGTCATGGCACAGAATCGCATGAAGCAACAAGCAGATCAAGGTCGCTCTGAACGTCAATTTGCAGAAGGGGATCAGGTGTTTCTTCGACTGCAACCTTACAAGTAATTTTATGGTCCTTATACCATTCTCAAGTGTGTGAGACAAGTAGCCTATCAGTTAGCTTTGCCCAACCATTCGAAGCTACATCTTGTTTTTCATGTTTCCTTCTTAAAGAAGGTGATTGGAGCTAAGTGCCAAATTCAAACCAACCTTCCAGAGTTAGCTGAAGAAGGATCCATTTGGCTACAGCCAGAAGAATTTTTGGACCAGCGTGAGTGTTGCCTACGTTAGAGAACCATCAAGGAAGTGCTATTCAAGTGGAAAGATACAACTCTAGCAGACGCCACTTGGGAACCAGCTACCATTTTGCAACAATTTCCTCATCTCAAGCCTTGAGGACAAGGCTATTTTTAAGGCGGCAGACATGTTAGGGTCCTAACCCGCACATAGGTAGACCAATATATTCGGATGTAATAAAGGTCAATATTAATAAGGCCTTACAATAAAATAGAATAAGGCAGATGTAAGAAGACCTAATAGAAGATTCTACTTCTAGAAGGATCTTCCTCTAGATGCTTCTTTTTAGTATAAATAGGAGTCGAGGGTATGAGAACCCCAGCTTGGATATTATTGTAATAGAGCTCTGTTCAACTGGAGGTTGACCCCTTGAAGAAGCCCATGAACATTGCTTTGAGATTCAAAGTGTTATTTCTGTTATTATTCTCTTATCATTTCATTGTTATTGTGGTGAATGTTCTGGTTATATTGTTGTTATTCTGCTATTTATAGCATTTTATTTTTGTTATGCATACATCTTATATCTGGTATATTACACTGATCTGTAGAGCAGCTGTAGCAGGGGAAACGATGACTGGGCGACTACCCCATGGACTTGGAGGACCCCTAGATGGTGGGCCACCTCCTACGGATAGAGGACCTTATGGTGGTGCTCTAGGGGCACCTTGAGTGTTGTGATGTATATTGTTGTATTTATATAGGCCTGCGATCCCATTTTGTATAGGGTAGTATGACACCAATCTTGTACCTATAGGGATGGGGGGTTAACTTGCCTATGGGCGATGTACATTGTATATTTTTTTGTAAACATTGATGACACATTGATCGATATATATATATATATATATATATATACATGTTTGGGATCTACGTGATGTTTACATCTGATGATAGTATTGTTATGTTTTTTATGATGTCTAATCTATATGTTGTGACATACTTTTGATGATTTATGTATGCGTGATGTTATCTGGATGTTATAAATGCCAATATAACACTGGGTTCGACATGTTATCTTCTATTTGATTAAATTGCCGTGGAATATGTGTAAATGTAATTGAATCAAAATTGCGAGATACGAGTCTAACTTGCAGGTATTTGCGAAAGTGGAAAGGATCACGGACACAGTATACATTGTTGAGCTGCATGATGACAACTTGGGAATATAATAAGATGTTAAGGTGACGAATGTGTCGGTGTCTGGCCTTGACGAGGAGGCCAATGAGGGCTATGTATTCTGCTTGGTTGCTGGTTGTTGAGCCCAAACATATGCCACTAGATTGGAGCAGTTCATGTGAGGGGGTGTAGAGGGCCCAAGTGGCCAAAGTGAGATTCTGTGTCCAACAGCTAGCTCCGTCAGCGTAACCAAAGTGGTAGGTTGATGGAGGATGCATCTGTCAATTGTTGATTCAGGTTGGTTGTCATTCATGTCAACCCTTGAAGAAAGCCCCATAGCACAAAGGTTTGGGTAATGCACCCAATATTGTTTGATGTGAATATGACTCATTATTGTTTTGTCATGGTTGATAAGAAGTAAATATGGATGAACTCCAAAGTGGTTCCTGTTATCGCATAATTTGTAGGAAAGGTTTAGGTAGCTTGATTCAAGGCTTCAAACTGGTGTAACAGGAACTTCCCCACCCACTGTCACCTCGATGGGGAGCTCTTTCTATTTAGGGTGGCTAATCCCAAGGGAGACATCCCTAGTAATCTGGGGTTCTGAAAGGTCTAAAGGTATTTTAGGATCAAGATAAGGGTTTCCTTTCACAGATTACTGCCAAGAGAGATAGTCAAGGAGAAAATCTTCCATTGAATGGCACCTATTTGCGAGACAAGACAAATAAAGCTAGAAGATGTGTTGCAGTGGTTAGTACTTCAAAGATTTATGACTATCTTGAATATATATATATATGAGCAATGATGAAATGTAATTATTGACGAAGTCAATGATTGCTAGAAAAAGATAAAGGCTTGTAACACTTCTTCAATAAGTACAAACTGATACTTTCATTCAATGTACAAATTCAACCTTATTATATCACAATGCAGCAAATATCATAAATCTGCTCATATATAAATACTGTTGTTGCATCACAATTGCAGATTGAGGGTGACGTCAACCCTAATTCATGTTGTTTTTTGGAAGGCAAAAAGTGAACATTTTTCACATTAAACCAAAGAAAATAATCTATACTTCAAATGCCAACCAAATCACAACGTTTTACACTCAAACAATGGTTAAAAATAGGTCTGACGTCATCAATATTGCTGCTTCTACAAAGTTGACGTCAGCCCTAATTTGAGATTAGTTTAAGGGGCAAAGAAGTGTACGTTTTGCAAATTAGACCCATGAAAATATTCAACACATCAATGCCAATCAAATGACGACCTAGCCACAATTTTTGGTCCAAACACAAGTCTAAATAAGGCAAGACGTCATCACTATTAAGGTTAGTTCTAGATGCTAGGTTAGTTAGGGTTTCAAATAAAAAGGAGTTTGAAAGGGTTGTTTAAGCACCAAAAGCTCAACGTTGTACTTCTAGACTAGTGCCTTGGGTAAAATGGACTCAAATGGAGCAAGACTAATGGCTTGGAGGGATTTAAACCTAAGGACTAGAAGGTTAGGTTTTAATGGTGCTGCTATGGCAGGGCCACCAAATCAAAACCCTAAGGGGAGGAGGCTCATTCCGGTGTAGCTAAAGCTAGGCCTCATGCTCCTCCCTCTTTCCTCAAGACTCTTTGGCAAAACGAATAGATAATAAACACAAATCTATGGCTGAAAAGTGTTTCTTGGGGACAAGGCTTTTCAAACCCTAGAAGCAAACCCTAGGTGTAAAATAAATTAGGCCTAGGACACCTTCTTTCTTCAATTTATATTCAAAGCTAACTCGAGAAAAGAGGATGGCTAGTGTAGCTATGGCTAGGCTAGACCTTCTCTAATCAAATGGCTAATAATCTTTTACCATGGGGACATGAAGCCACAACCTACTTGTGTGATGGCTCCCTAGGGTTTCAATGATTAAGAAAATATCAACAATCCATAAGAGTAAGCAATTCTACCTACAACCATTCAACAAAGAAGTTTTGCATGCAAAATGTACTTACAAATTAATGAAGAGCATAATCAAACCCTAGTTGTAACACCTTCCAATGATAAAAAGCACCATGCATATGTCAAAGATAATCCTCCAAGTGTAGCGCCTCACTCCAAAAGACCAAAAATATCCAAGACACGAGCTAAAGAGGTCACTCTCACAAGAGAGCAAGTTATGTTATGTCCAAATGAGGGTAAAACATCCTCAATATATATGATCTCTATGACCTTTAATTAACAATTAGGTCATTAAAAACAGTCGACAAGGCTGACTTTACATTATTCAATTATTTGTCACATTACATGCTCAAAATGCCAAAAGTGAGCTAAAAATGGAGACGTCAGGCCCCTATAGGGGAGAGGTTGGCCCTTTTAGGGAATAATCATCATCCAGCAAGCCAGAAGTTGGCCCCTCTGGGGATCCTGCAACCTGCTATGTGTGCCAAACAAGCCCAACACACTGCCATTTTCTCCAGAAAACATCTAGCTAGTCCTGGGTGGCATCCTATCCATCAAGGCCATCGTCCCATCTGCAAGGGGCTGATCCCCATAGGTCAACTATCTGCCAAAACGTCCTGATGAGGGTGTCCTTCTTCTTCTCCATGCAAGGGCTCGTCATAACTCTGTCCTGCCTCTACCATCCCAACAACCATCTGATGGGCTCTTTAGCCCCATGGAGGTCCGAACTAATCGTCTCCCCATGTGCATCGATCCTCTGGTACCTGTCCGCCGGGCATGGTCCTGCACATCAAAGACTACGCCCTCCATGGGCTCATTAGTCCTAGACATCATAGCAATCTAAATCATATCTCATCATTAAAGTTATCAAACATATGCATGAAATCCCTAACAAATCATCTAAGAGCTGCAAGACATTACATAGATCTACTATACAAAGCCGAGGAAACCAAGAGAACAACCTATTGGGCTAATACCCACAAGAGATGGAAAGTTTCCTCAAAGGATCATTCAAGCCATGTGTAATGAGGTGATATGGTTTTAAGGATGTCCAGCTATAGTAAGACCAAGGGTTGGTGTCGTCTGTAGGTGCCTTTGTAGGCGACGAGATGTACCCATCATGGATGCATTTTTTTCGAGCCCTTTTATTGCCTTATCTTTCTTTTATTGCTTTTTTACTACAAGGTCTGACGAAGAGGACACTGCCATGGCTTGGTGGCCAGAGCTGACAGCGTTACCCACTAGTATCTTCGCAGAAATGAGAAGGTTGGCTTGTGATGAGACCCCCTTTCCTTTGGTCATGCAACCAAAGGTCACTGTCATGGTTTGGTGACTAGATGGTGGCAATGTCATACCGCTAAATACTTATGAACATAATGGGCCGGCTCGTGATGAGACCTCCCATCCTCTTGGTTAGCTCTTGCATTTATTTATTTATCATTTTCTTAGGGTCCCTTAGTTTCTTATCGAGAGGCTTTTTATTGCCTTCTCGGGGGTCCCCTGGGTGAAGCATCTCTAGGTTTTCATTTCCTATGGATTTTATCTTTTACCAGCTGCTTTTACCCCCTGGGCCTTTAGCCACTTCTTCCCACAAGACAAGATGTACCCTGGAAGGTCATCCTAATGGCCAGACTAGGGGAATGGGATGGATGAGCGGGGTATAAGATGAAAAAGTGATAAGATGGTGGGAGCAGACGATGGCTCTGCAAACCCCCTTTGGTGGC
>ML828830.1:44028-62074 GCA_009831015.1 Picea engelmannii
CAGGTTGGTGCATGGTTGATGCACTTGTTTATGGTACAGGTTGATTACAGGTTGAGGTATAGGTTGATGCATGGTTCAGATTTATTGGTATAGGTTTACAGCGGTATATCTCATAGTGATAGTGTGACAGTGGTTCCATCATTCTACTTCTACTTCAGAGTGGCAGGACAGGGCAAGGACATGTAGTTGTATCCACCTTTCGGTTGTAGCCAGAGAACATTGGGGGTTGTAGCCTCCTTTTGGTTGTAGCCAGAGAATTGGGGAGTTGGAGGTTCCCTCAGGTTGTAGCCTGAGAAACTAGGGGGTTGGATCCTCCTTCCAGTTGCATCTGGAAAACAAAGGAAGTTCGTGCTTCCAATGAATGTAATTCTTCAAGACATATAAGAAAAAGCATTCTGTGGTTTTATCCCGATTTGGGTTTCCACGTAAAACACTGGTGTACTGTGTATATGTGTGATTGTTTATTTCTTACTGCTCATTATTGGATAATAATTCTACATTGATATAACATTTGAATAAAAAGGATTATAATTACTCTATTACTGATTCACCCCCCCCTCTCAGTAATCCAACATCAATAACAAATATGGTAGATTAGACGTAAGGCATGGAGGGAACAAAATAAGACTAAAAACTCTACAAACATGTATGAAAGGAAAAATCCTAGTGTAGCATGGCTACACTTAAGTGTGAAATTTCTTTAGGTACAACCTGTTGACTGATTCTTTGAGAGGATATCTTTCTGGGGAAGCCAAGATGTATTCTCCTTTAGTGAGGTAATGTTGGACAATGTATGGTCCATACCATAATGACTCAAATTTCCCATGGCCAAAAGTATCGTGAGTGGTATCATAGGCTAGGATTAGATCTCATTCGTTGAATGAGTGAAGGCTGACATGGCGGTCAAATGTGGCTTTAGACCATTTTTTAACTGCCTCATTGTTATGTAATGAAGACCGATGGTCTTCATCCAATGACTTTAAGTTCAGCAAGCACTGCTCCATTGGAAAAGTGTCAGGTAATAGCTTGATGGTGGTGCGCAAGGTAGGAATTTCACACTTGATGGGGAGGGTGGCTTCAATCTCATGGATGAGGTGAAACAGTGTAAAACTGGTGGCAGTTTTGACTACCCTACGATAAGCCCATAATGTTGAAAACAACATATGATTCCAATTGGTCTTATGTTTGTTGACAGTGCATTGCAACATGGTTTTGAGGACTTTGTTAAGAACCTCGACTTGTTCGTTAGACTGAGGGTAGTATGGAGAGGAAAATTCATGGGAGAAGCCTAACCTTGAGGAGAGTTTGTCGAAGATCTCATTGTCAACATGTTTACCGTGATTAGAGACTAACTGTAGTGGGACTTTGAAATGGGAGATAACGTGGTTAAATAAAAACGCGTTGTTGTGTCAGCGGTATTGTTGAAGGTAGGCATGGATTCAGACCATTTAGTAAATTAATATACGACCACGATGATGTACTTGTTTCCATTACTAGATGGAGGATTGCAAGTCATGAAGTCTATGCCCCATTTGTAGAAGGGGCCAACAATGATAATTGGATGTAGAAGAGCAGGTGGCACTCGTGCTTTGTTTGCATAAAGCTAGCATTTGTCGCATCGCTTAACAGTGTGCATGTATTCATGAAACAATGTGGGCTAGAAGTATATGAATCAAATGATTTTTTAGGCGGTGTACATACTAGAGAGGTGGCCACCGCAAGCATTGTTATGGAAATCGTTCAAGACTCTTTCTACTTCGTCGATGGTAAAACATCGGTGGAGTATGGTGTCGGCCCCACGTCGATACAAAATGTCACCAATGAGGAGGTATAGAGGGGCCTGATGGCGAATGTGCCAACAATCATCTCGAGAGAGATGAGACCCAAACTTCTGTCCAATAGTAGATGAGGAGGTCATCTTACTAAGGGTCATTTGAGGGAATGTAGAAGAGGTGTCTGTCAAGAAAATCTGTATTGACGGTTGAACTTGTATCGTCTGATGGAAATGTCATGATGAGTTCGACGAGAAAAAGTGATTTCTTTCTTTTGGGATTTGAAAACTCTAGATCATATTCCTGAAGGATGACGATCCATCAGGTAAATTTTCCATTAATTGGTCATCGACTAAGAAATTACTGCATGGAATTGGAATCTACCACGAATTTGGTAGTCTGAAGCAAGATATAATGACACAGTTTCTGGACTGCGAGGACAACTATGAGGGAGAGTTTCTCTTCATGATTGTACTTCAGGGGTGGTCCTGGAAGGTTTTTACTAATGTAGTAAATAACATGCTCACGACCATCATCTCCTAGTTGGATGAGAACTCTTGGTACTGAGAGGGCAGAGGCCGATAAGTAGAGGATGTAATCGCGATTATTGTCGAGAGAACTAATCAAAGGTGCATTGGACAACATCACTTTTAAATCATCAAAAGTGGTTTGATCATGTTCATCGCATCAAAATGGGATATCATGATGCAGTAAGAGAAGGAAAACATGCGCGTGAGTAGTGTAATCTGGGACAAAGTGGCGAAGAAATTTTTCTTTGCCTTATAAGCTTTGCAGTTGGCACAAATTTCTAGGTGATGGAATTTTTATGATAGCTTGGACCTTGAGGGGGTCCATGGTGATGTTGTGTTGGGAGACGATGAACCCAATAAGGCATCCTATGATGACACAAAATACACACTTGAGGGGGTTCAAGCGGATATTGTACTGTCGACATCATTGAAAGACGACTTGTAAGTCATCTAGATGTTGAGTCCATTTCTTGGAGTGAGCAGTGAGGTCATCCAAGAAAGAGAGAATGATGTGAGCGACATCATGGAAAATGTAAGTCATGCCCCGTTGGAATGTTGCACCTGTGTTTTTTAGTCCAAAAGGCATGACACGATAAGAAAGAGTGTCCCATGGGGTGGTAAATGTGGTCTTGTGCTGATCTACTCAGTGGATTTGGATTTGATTGTAGCCAGAGAACTTGTACATGAAGGATAGGTCCTCGTGGCCTACACAATCATCTATAATTTGGTCAATGAAAGGTGTTGGGAAGTTGTCTTTGGGACAAGCATGGTTAAGATCATGAAATTCGATGTAGATGTGAATAGTTCCCTATTTTTTGTTAATGGGGACGGGGTTGGAGACCCATGACATGTATGCGATGGGGTATATGAACTCTGTAGCGCATAATTTCTCAATTCCGGCTTTGATAGCCACGACTTTGGATGGGTGAAGTGGTCGTTTCTTTTGACGTAATGGGGAGACATGAGGCCAAGTGTCGATACGATATTTGACAATAGAAGGATTGAGGTTGTGCATCTCTATATATGACCAGGCAAAAATATCTTGGTATTCCTGAAAAAGTGCTTTGTAAGATGTGAGTTCCTCAGGGAAGCATGCGGTGCCAATGGTGATTTCCTCGATGATTATGATTTTAATGGAAATGTCGATTTTGACAGTGGGGAAAATGTTGGCCATGTTTCCTTCTTAAAAAGCATCAGGGGCATGGATAGGGTTGTTGAACTAGTCTATATGCCCTGACGGAATAAAATCCTTGGTTTCAATTGCACATATGAAGGATTGGCTAAGAGGGTCGAAGGAGTCTTGTGATAGAAAGAGTGCTCTGTGATGGAGCGTGTTCCATGGGCAATCAAGGGTAGTTAGTTCTGCTAGGATATCTTCATCGTAGTGGAAAATGAGAAAATAGAGGGGATATGAGGAAGTAAAATTTGTGACTATCACCGTGTGATTGTCTTCAAGTGGTGAAGACGTAGAGGGGGTATCGCAACTATGGTTCGATGGTGTGCTTTCCATAAAAAAAATGTCTAGATACTGTGGGTTGTAAACTATGGTCGGGGGTAATATTTAGTGAGGGAAATGAACCGAAGAATTGGGATGATTTGGGGGTAAATCCTCAGACAGTCTATCCATGAACCATGGAGGTGTGCAAAGTGACTTAGGTTTAGGGGAGGTGATGGGATCAATATTTGGAGAAGGATTAGGGGGAATCATTTGTATTACAGGAAGTGGGGTAGTTGGAGGATTTTGAATAAGGGCCATTTGGCAATGCCTATATTCAATGATCGAAGGACGCTAGTATGTGAAATGATCAAGTGAGTCACAAAAAGAGCAAGGGAACCTCATCCGTTCATTGACTAAAATCGTGACATAATGGATGTCTATGATCGGGGTACTTGATGACATGGGTGGAGAGGGATCTTGCTGAAAGTTTTGGCATACTTCCATTACCGTCTATCGAAACTAAGGTAGGGTGGGGAAATGATGAGTGTAGTGTCCATACTCTGAATAGATGGCACATGCAAATTTGGTTCGTATCCCTTTAATTCCTATAGTAGGGGATGCAGTGGTAGTACTAGGTGTGCTTGGTGAAGCAATGAGCGATGTGGTTGCTCAAGGGAGTTGGATCAAATTGCATAGCCCAGGGAGAGAGGGGTATCTATTTGTGGGGTGTCCCTCTCTCTCGTAGAGTGCACAAGGAGGTTGAAATTGGGAAAGAAGTGGAGTCATGGGCTCTTTCTTCTTTCGTCTTCCCCCAACCGTTGTGGTGGTGCTGGAAAGTGGGGGTGAGGGAGGTGTGGTTGGAGTTAGGACTGGAATGTGCATCAAGATTCCCTCTGTTTAGCGAGGGAGGGATGATTGAGGAACCATTGTTGGTGGGTGTAGATGCCATACCAGAATGGCGAGCACCATGTTGGGAAGGGTAAGTGTTGCGGCTACCTAGAAATCTTGTACGCCCGGTGAGGGGTAGAAGAATGGAATTTGAGTAATGGATTGTGGGATGGTCTCCCAAACTAGGAGTTGACCTTGGGGGAGGGTGAAATCGGGGATAAGTGGTGTCGTAGGGTTCTCAGGGGGTTCTTGAGGTAGGATTTATTCTACTAGTGGGACGTCAGGGAGTGGATAAGCCTCTGTGGGAGGAATGGTATCTCCAGTTTCAGTTCCATTGGAAGATATGACACACACTTTTGCTAAGGGGTGCATGAGCGGTTGTGCTCCATGGTATGCCCCTAGAAAATATGGGTCTTTGAAAATTTCACGGACCATATCCATGAGTGGGTATGCATCATAACTAGTGTGGACAAGAGGTAAGATGTTATCGATGTTGGAGAAGTGGTTAGGCTCGTAATGTGAAACTTGGTTGATGGTGATGATGTTCCTATTGTGGGGGAATATCATCATTCAAAATACAGAAGAGGCCATTGGCTTCATATCATACATGTAGCTACATCCAAACAAGATGTTGTAATCGAGCAGGGCATTCAACGGGGACATTTTGAAATAACCCTTTAGGATAAGATGGTCGTCCATCATAAGCTCTCAAAGTGATGGCGGGTGGTATTAGCTCAGGGGAACAAAGTTTCTGCCACACAATTTTGGACATGATGCATGTGGATGCACCTTCATCAATGATATATTGATGAACCATGATGTTTCAAATCTTGACTGGTATCTGGAAAGCTACCAAAGCAAGGAGACGAGGTTCCTCACAATCTATATCAAAGGTGATGAGTCTATTATCATCTGGGTCGACTGCCCCCAAGGTGGATAGTAAGGATTTCCATTGATTTGTACAGGTTTGGAGGACCCTCAATACTAACATGGCTGCAGGGGATTGCACCAAGTCATCGAACAAACTGTAATTGTGTGTATCCCTAGCCTAAGGGTTGTTGACATTCCATCATAACGGGATGTGAGGGATATGATTGGCGGGTTCAGCATTGGGGCAGGGAATCATCAAGGGTTGTCATGTTGTAACTGGAACTGCTTCCAAAGGGGTAGGAGTAGATTCAGGGGTTGCATTGTATTGACAACTGCATGTTTGTAGAAGAATTTATTCTTCGCTAGTTAGGAGGATATTGCGGTCCACTGGATTTCTGGGGTTTTTATACTGTCCCATCTATGGTGGGGCAAGGTGCATTTCTTGTTGGGTATTCATCACACCTTGGTGTGGAATAGGGTTTTGCAACACAGCCGAGGGTGGTTGTTGCAAATATTGTTGTGGGGCCTTTTGAGGGGCACGTGGTGCTGGAGGATGTGGTGCATTCATGGAATCTTTCATCCATTTGAGGTCGACAATTTGGGTGCAATGGTGAATATAATGACCATGCTCACAACAAAAGGGCACAAGGGAATTTTTTCCAGAGGTTGTTTTTGTTTCTCCCTTGGTAGTTTTTGTTATTGTCCCATGGAGGATTTTGGTTACTCTAGTTTTGGTTCCCCCCAGTAGGTTGGTTTTGCTAGGGGCTATTTCCGCTTGGTCTTGGGTTATTATTGTTTTAGTTTTTTCCTTTATTTTTGGCATTATTCAGCCGATGGGTCAGATTTTCCATATTCAATTATTCAAAATTTTGAATTTTTTAAATGGCAGAGGGTTGAACAAAGTTAACCCCATCGTGTGGTTGTCCTTGTGGAGGAGAAATTGGTTGTGGAGGACCAGGAAATGGAAAATATGGATTATTTTGTGGCAATGATCTGTATGGTTTATAGGAAGGCATAACGCTTTCACTAGTGCCTAGGTTATAAGATGAGGTAGAGGGGATACCAGAACTTGGTTGAGAGATCGGGTGCATCACGGGGTGTTGAAAAGGGTCCACTCATGGGTGGAGGAAGGGTAGAAGGGTATGGATTTTGATAAGGGGGGGGTAGGGTAATAAGGTGGTCCCTCATACATCGATGAATATTGGGGTGTATCGTACATAGGTTGTGGTAGTTGGACATACAGGTTGTGGTGTGTTGTGGTACCAATCAATCCATCCATCGTGTGAGACATCCCAGGTTTTTCCTGGATGAATGGTATGGGTCTTGGGGCATCAGGTAGTACTGTGTATAAGTAGACTAACTGAACATAAATGAGGTCGTACTGTTGAGATTTGTTGATGGCTTCCTCTTTAGTTTGGGGGAAGGTGGAGGCCACATCTTTGGCAAATATAGAGACGAGTGATCTGAGAAACCAATCGAGGAATTATTCTTTAGTGGTTTCTTCTTTGCATAAAATACGTCGTCAGCGCCATTCGTGATTGTGGTCGGCGATATGTGTAGTTGAGGTTTGTTTACACTTAGAGAGAAGTTCTAGACCATTGCCATGGTGAACTGGTAGTTGAAAGAAGGTCAAAAATGTTTTGGCCAAGGATTTAAAATTCACATGGGACCTGTATTTTTCATCCACATACCATTTGGCTGATGGACCTATGAGTGTGCACTGAAATAACCTTAAACAAAAAGATTTGTCCATGATTTTGTTTGAAGAAAACCATAAGTGGAAATTCATGACATTGTTGGCAGAGTCTTCCCCCGGTTTTCCTTCAAACTTAGGAATGTCTAAAAGTAGTTTGGTAGGCATATTGGGCCATGTGGTGTCATGCAATATAGGGTCATTCATGAGTTTACTAAAGTTAGGAATGTTTAGGGATGCCAAATATGGAATTGAGGTGGTGGTGGAGGATTGGTTCCAGGCATGGTGTGATCAGGTAGTGGATCTGACCCTTGAGGGGGATTTGGTGGGGTTGTACTTCTCCCTTAAGAGGAAATTTCCCCCCTGCCTCCTTGTGAAGGATAGCTAGTGGATGGATGGCCTTAGGACGTGGGACCAAGTAAGGTGGAACCAATAAAATATGATCCCAAAATAGTGGCACTCACAGGGGTGTGATATGGTTGAGCCGGTGAGTTGGAAAAACTGGGAACTCCTTCTAGGATAGGAGGGAGATTTTGCAAGTGTTTGGAATGACGAGGATTCTGTGGGTCCCCTATGATGTCTGACCAACAAAGTGAATGTGTGTAAGTGGTGATGAGAAAAATTAATGAACAAGATACTTGTATAGTTTGGACTTTCACAGTATATCTCACAATCGCATGTAATTTAAATGAGCATCATTCATAAATCAATTGAAAATAAGCATATATGTGGGTAGGTGGATTTTTTTCCACGTGGGGGAACAAAAAAAATGATTGTGTCCTAAAAATACGTAACGTCCTTCCTCTCAAATAGAATTGGACCTTCCAATAACACTCAACAGTGGGGTTTGAAGCCACCAGAAGAGGAACTAGTGAAGGATGAAACAATCAGTTATAATGAGGGATAGAGGGTGCATATCCTGAAAGAGCTGGAGATATTTTCCAATAGCCACACAAAATTTGATCAAGGTGCAATTGCAAGCCACAATTGTCACCTGGGTAGATGTCCTAAAATTTGGTCACTAGGTACCTCAGTCAAAGTGCGACATTTAGACTTTTGACCTCAGAAATGGGTCACAGGTTGGATTCCTTCCAAGAGTTGGGTGACTCAAGGGGGGATGCACAGAACAACTAGACCTCGGTATTTGACCCTTCACTGTTATATCCCTGCCTTATGGTGTTGGGAACACTTGACTTGGAGGATTTTAAAGTTCCCTATTTGTCAACTTCTAATGTTTGAAGATGTGAGAACCAAATAACGGGGATTTATTTGGATGCCTACTCCTGAGATCCTACCTAGACTAAAAAAAATCTTTTGGCACCTCTCGTGGAGGAAAACTTAGTGAGTTTTTAGAAAAAATTTAGATGTGGTTGGTTGAGATATTGGGGGTGTGAACCAATCTCGTTTGAATTAAGTGGGTGTGGATAATTTATTCAAGAAATAGTAGGACGTTTCAGGATCCCTTTGGAGGAAACCTACTTCAACATCCACGATTTGAGATGAAATTATGTGAGTGGGGAGTGACTGTGAGAAAGTGAACAAATGTGCCAATTTTTAATAAGTTAGGTGTCAATTTGCAGCATGTGGACTTCTTCTGGTCCTTACAAATCTTGATTACCTGTCTTACTAGATTCCATTAGTACAACCTTGTTGAATTTTAAAGTCCCTAAAGAACTAGCATGTGGACATATGGGTCCTTACCAATCCTTTAAACTCCCTAATGTGATTTAATCTAAGAAATATTTTGAACAACTATCCTAGATTGCAAGCATGTGGGCATGTATGGGCCCGTTACTATAACCTTTAAACTCCCCTAGTGATGTAAACTAAGAAATTAGCTTCAAAACTATCCTAACTTTTCAACATGTGGGAATGTATGGGCCCGTTACCAATTTAATATGTTTTAAAAAAGAAACTAAGAGGATCCCTAGGGGGGCTTTGTCCTCTCCTAAATATTTTGTTTAAGGGAGATGAAATCTTCCCTCGATCGCTTTTCTAATTGTCAATATCGTTCTATGGTGCGAGAGAAGAGCATACTCAATGATTGAAGTTTGATTTCTGGTCCCAATGCAAGTTTTTTTTATATGTGATAGTAAAGAATCTCAACTTAAATTTTACAATCAAAATAATCCATCCATGTGGCAACTCACAACAAAAGAGGAGAAATATGGTTCTTTTTAACCTCCTAAGTGCCTATGTTTTGACTAACCATTCATGTAGAGAGGGAATCTAAGTGTGGTGCATTTACAAATTGCATAAAAGCAAGATTTTGAAGGCTAAGGGCCTTCAAAATATCACAAAAACTTTTACAATTTCAAGACTTTGGACATATGCGCAAGTTACAATTCAAACAGAGGTGCAGTGGGTGCATAATGTGCAGAATGTGTAGCGAATAGAAGACCTTTGGGCGCATTGTGCACAGAGAACAAAAGTGTTGTGGGTGCACTGTGCATAGAGAACAAAAGTGTTGTGGGTACACAATGCTCTAAATGCGCGTCTGTGGGCTGAAATACCCATGCACATTCTGATACGCATCGAGGGGGGGGGTATTTTAAGTGGAATTCTCCTCCTCTAGCTCTAAAATTAGCTCTTTGTAGGTAAGGCTAGGACGGTTATGATCCCTGCAAAGAAAATGGGTCAAAAAGAAGTGCTCAAACAACCAAAATAGGGAAGAAATTGATACCTTATCCCTAGTATGGTCGCCAATCTGTTGTGTCCCTTTCGCCGCTTGAATGAGAAAAAGGAAGGCACTTGCAAGTCTATTTGGGTCTGCTAGACATGACAGAGGTTAGTTTATGAATTAAATAATTCAATCACATGAAATAAACAAACAACTAAGCTAGAAACAACTAAGAAAATAACCAAAGAAATGAAACTAAAAAGTATAAGAAACTTGAACCAAGATCAATCAACCAAATGACCAATAATCATGCCACTAATGAATAACTATATTAGTGGGAAAACACCGTAAAGAAAGGAGGACTTGTGGATCCCCTCTTCCTCCTTGGGAGGGATCTTGAGTCCCCTATGTGAGATCTTTTATTACAAATGATAAACTAGAAAGCAAATGGTGAAGAAATCCAAGATTATTCCCTCAAGAGGTGAGGTGAATAGCTTATTGAGATGATGCTAGAATAATATAAGAAGAAAAAGAGGTTTCTTGAAGGAGAATATAGGCAGCATAACAATACTATGAGATTCTTAAATTCTTAGTGAACCCTTTGCCTCCTTTTATAACTTGTCTTTGAGGCAATATCCAACCGGTCTTTTGTGTGAACAAGGGGCCCTTTAGGGAACCCTTAGGTCTTTGACCAACCACCCATTCAGATTCAACTCAGATTTGAGGGTCAAGTCAAGTTGGGAGATGGTCCAGAAGTGGGTGAGGGACCGACAAGAACCATAAATATGTCATTCACAGGTGTGTGCATCTTTTCTTGTACACAAACACGCATATGGCGCATTGTGTGCTCTACGGGCTTCTTTGGCTCGCGCACTGTGCACGTGCTTCCTTTAGTGTTTTAGAGCATGCCAATTTTTTGATGAGTTGTATAGTTTTTTCTCTTTGGAAATTATTTCTTGGTGCTGCAGGTGAACTAATAGGTCTTTGGATATGTTGTATTCATGTAACCATTTGCATGCGATGTTGCAGATGAAATTTCAGTGATAACAAACTTTGCGGGGTCGTAACTTTTGCATACGATCTTTGTTTTAGGTGCACAATAACCCGTTGGAAAGGTATGACCGAGAAGAAAAATTTTCGACTGGCCTAGTTTAGTGCATTTGGCAGTCACCTGGGCCCCAAATCCTCAAAAAACGTCATTTAGGGCCTCAAAATGGTCTCGAAGGTTTGGAACCCGAAAAACTACCAAGGTGGAAAACTATTTTTCGAGCCAGTGGAATAGGTGAGTGGACATCAATATCCACCTCGATCAAGAGTGTCTATTGTTGGCTCCTACATCATACACTTATATCAGTAATCACTTTTATTGTATGTTTCCTAAGTCACACAATGTGTCATGTTCTTGTTCAAAGGAATTTTAACCTATGTTGGCCATTCCACATAATTATTTTCTTTGCGGGCCATCCTTCTTGTGTGTCAAGTACATCTCAAAATCAAAAGTATATTTTTTCTATACTCATTTATTTATGGAAGGTCCTCATTGAATTCTTGTCGATAGGTTAAGCTCTTATCGACTACGACAAATTTCTCTGAGATTTTACCCTACAATCACACCCTGGGCCTATTTACATCATTGATAGGTAACCTTACACTCGACAGATGAAATTTCATCATTGATTGTTGACTGACTAGTTCCCCTTATGTTTAATAGAAAGAAAATTATTCACACACTGGGATTCATGCAGTACCTTGGATTCCATTTTTCCCCATTGGTGGTTTCCTCTCCTTTGTCGATAGTCTCCTTTGTCGACTGTCTCTTTTGTGCACTATTTACATATGGTGAACACGAGGGACATAATTCATGGTGGTCCTTACAATATTTCATCTAAGTCCTTCCAAATCTTTGGCCTTCTACTACTCCTCATGTATGCCTTAATTCCCTCCTTCCAACGGATCTCTTCCTAATGACTTCATCGCATGTTTCTTTGGGCCAGGGATCTAGAGTCATTTTTAGTACCTTAGGGTTTGCAATCGTCAGTGGTAGGTTCCCTCGCTATTGATAGTGGGAATACATCAATGTCCCCTGATCAGTAGATTCTATTAGGTGTTCGACATCAAATCCTCTATTAACACTTGTTAGATTGTACTAGGTACCTTGATTCCCATTATCATTATCATTGGGTTGTCTCATGTTTGTTAATGGTATACATCAATGTACGGTAATCAAACAATGTCTCATTGTGTTTGAATTCAAGACATATATTTGCATAGTGCAGAATTGTACCACAATAGTTGGGTTGAATACCTCATGAATGTAGTAGCATCACCTATTTTTTATTTTGTTTTCTGGGTTACGAATGGATAGTACCACCCCACACATCGATACTCATGAAGGATCAATTTTAATCTCTTTTCCCATATATATTTCATTGATTTTGAGACATAGATCCACTATGTATTTTTTGTGGCTATGATCTTTGTTTGACATGGATCCATCATGCATCTCTTTTGTGGCCATGATCACTGTTATATATACATCTTACATGGATCCACAATGTACTTGATTAGTGGCCATGATTATCATCACACTTGAGAATGGGTATGCCCACCTCAAGAATTGATTTCTTCTAACTTCTTTCAGTGTTGGTTGTTGTCCTTAAATTGAATTCTAGAGACCTTCACCTATGGATAACTACTCTTGAATACTTATAATGTATTTTGGCCATCAATTTCTCTTTTGACCTCACATATTAGGGGGCATATGTTATAGCATCAAATTCTACCTCTAAATATTTGATGCTCTTGTTGGCCTTATCCCTATCCTCCTTACAGAAAACTATTCCTCATACCTCCTTGAGTCCTTATACAATTATTTTTTTGAAGGATGTACGTGCCCTCATAGCTATGCTACCCACGTACACACGGGATACTTAAGGGACACCCATGTGCATTTTAATCAATGATCCAAAAAATATAATTATGACCAAATTAATTATGAGTTACAAGATTGGTTAGTTATCTAAATCCTTTTTCCCATATTCAATTGTCTCTAATTGATTGGAGGCCACATAAAAGGAACATTTGAATCATGGATAAAGGTAATGATACTTTGCATATTAAAGAAAACACTTATTTGTATATTCATGTAGAGTCTGTAAGCCCATTTATCCCTGTTGTTTCTGATTTCTTGACCTGGAAACCCTTGTTTCTAGTTTCTCTCCGATCATCAACCTTATCTTGCCAAGAGTTTCTCTCTATACTCTCTTAGGCCCTATGGTGAATTCATTGTCAAGAACATACTTATAGTAGGATCTGGGTTGGAGGAATATAGGATTTTTTTTTATAGGGTTGTGACGCATAGAGGATGTATAAGTTGTAACGACCTTGCTGCTTTTCAATAACAATATATAAAAACATGTTCCTTTGAAGTATCTTGTGTTATTATTGTTCATATTTATAATGTTTTCGTATACATTTCAGTATAATACTATTTTTTTTGTTCTTTTCCGTTATTGTTTACATAACTAATGGGTAGTTATTACTATAACTACCTCTCTATATAAATATACTTGTTCAAGGTTTTTGCAGGTTGCAGAGAAATCGTTGGGAAGGAGCAAAAGGACTCTGTCAATCGAGAACAACACCAAACGTTGGGATCCTAGTGAGTTTATTTTCCTCTTTTTCAACAAGTTAGTTACTCTTGTGAAATTTGGTTATTATATCTTAGTTTGGGGAATGTACTTTGTATATGGTCATTGGTATGTTGCACTAATTCCAATATTGTGGGGAATTTTCCTCGAAAGTAAGAATAAGAGGGAGTTTGTATATGTGAATGCATCACACCATAAGAAAGGAAAAGGACTCCCTATCCTACAAAACAAAGGACAAATAAAGGATGGGTAACCTGAGGACAACCAACCTATGAAAGAAGCAAATAAGGGTAATGGGAATATGACGAAAGACACTCGGAAGTGGTGCGAGTTCCACAAAATCCCTTAGCACAACACTGATGAATGTCACTCGAAGAAATCATTGGTGGCATAGTTGAAAGCCTAATATTCGTATCCAGTATCAGACTCTGAATCAAAGACAAACAAGGGGAAGTGGATCATTGATGCAGAACCCAGTGCCATAGTTGCTACTACCAAGGTCCAACCAAACGAACCAGAATATCCAAAGGAAGGTGAGCTCCTTTTTCACTCATAGATGTTCATGGCCAAAGGTGAGCTCCCTTTTCACACATTTCATTGTTCATAGCCGAAGCCAAAATAACCTAACCTCAATATAGGTCATCAAGCAATTGTAATTTATAAAAATACTACATCCACAACCAAACAACATTGAGTAGCTCAACCAAGGATGATATATTTGCATCAACCAACAATGTCTCCCACCCTATGGAATCAATATATTCAAGGAGGAGGTATCCTGTGATGTTTCCCCACTTGAAGTTTGTGATGCTATTTTAGGAAATCCATATATGTGGAAATGTCATGTTGTATATGAATCTAGACCTCGTAGTGTCCTTGTTACTTTGGGAAGACAACTATAGAAGATATTAGAGGTAGGTCCACCTACCGCAATTTCTTTGGTCTTAGCTAAGAAATCTATGAAGGTCATATCAAAGACTAGGAAATTTTCCCTCTTCATGATTCTCTCTCAAGATGGAAGGTCATGGCCACACCCATGGCCTCCGCATAGGGATTCTGTATGCAACAAAAGCAAGTGGAAAAAGTTGTAGAATAATATCGAGACATCTTCACCTTACCTATTGGGGTTTATATACACTATCAAGTTAAGCATTCAATTTATCTGACACCTAGAGTGCATGTACCTAATGGGATGATATATAGATTCTATCTCCAAGAAAATGAGGAAATAAAGTGCTAGATTCAAGAAATTCTCCAAAAAGGAACATTCGACCAAGATCTTCATCCTGCATAAGACTAATCATGCTCATGCAGAAGAAAGACATGACCTAGCGACTCTGTATTGATTTCAAATCTCTAAAAAAAATCACAGTAGAAAACCACTACCCAAATCCTCGAATTGACAACTTTCTCGACCAACTCAAGGGAGCGAAGTACTTCACTAAGATCGATCTGAAGTTGGGCTACCACTAGGTCCCAATAGAATCGAATGATGTATGTGTTGAGACCTAAGTCTTCACCCCTTCCCTTACTCTCTCATTTCCCTATTCCTTCATCAAAATCATTCCTCTTATAGTTGGTTGATTTGGTTTCCCATTACTAAATGACTTTTTTTTTATCATTATCTTTCTTGATTGACTCTTTGCACCAATTATTTAAGTTTTCTTGAAGAATGATTTCATGTTGTGGTTTGATTTATAAATACTTGTCATCATGTTTTCCATTGATTGAGCATGCAACAGGTCAACCAATTCCTTTGTTTGCACAGGAAATATCCAAAAGAAAAATGGAACAATTCAGAGCAATGGATTTCAGGCTTAGATTATGAGAAAATAGACAGTTTAAAGTTCGGCAGTGGAGATCCAATAGTTAGTTCCAATCAACGACTCTCGTGCATTCAGAGTCTCAAAATCATGCAGGGTTTAACAACAAGTGTGAACCCCAGAAGTGTCGGATCCCCGGACTGCCACGTCAGATCCGAAGGATCAGCCATCCGGGAGGTTTTACTTCAAGAAATTGTATATCACCGAAGAGCCGAAGACAAGCGACATTCATCTGTTGATGACACATGGCACTCATTTAAGGTAATTTGGGTTACGCCATCCACTCATGTTCAGGTGACACATGTCAATCTCTTTTCATGACACGTCAGCACAGTGACGTCATGTGGACACATAAGATCCTGGAGATCACCACTCCAAGAAATTTCATATCATATCAAACTTAGTTCTTTGGAGCTCTGAATTGTCAGAATGTCGAAGTACCAAAGTCCCTGAACATCAAAGCACTGAAAGGTTGACACGTCATCTCTAGGACATTATCATTCCGGGGGATTTCAATTCATAGCAAACGCAGACCTCCTAAGCTCCAAAGCATTGGAGCCCTCAAAGTCGTGAAATATTTAAATGTTAAGCACGACTTAATCCTGGGTTAATTAGTGATAAACATTGGCTAATCACTTTGTGAGTTTGGACCTCCAAGAGGAATCCATACTTTGCATTAAATAAATCCCAAACCTCAAAGAGTCGAAGACCTGTGTTATCCATCAGTTGCGATGCATGGTACTTTTCTATCATGATGAATGGAACTCTCCTATCATGACATGTGGCACTCATTTCAAGCACATTTGGGTCTGTCATTTGTACTATTTTGAGTGACACATGTCACCCTTATTTCCATGAAATTTCAGTGATATGACATCAGGCCGCCATGTCAGATTCGAGAGATCGTCTTCCAAGGGATTTCCAAGAACAACATTCAAGAACTCCCAAACCTTGAAGAGTCAAAGTCCCGAAATGATGAATTTTAAAGGTAATCTTGGGCTAATAAGTGATTATTGTTGATTAATGACTCTGGGAGTTCTATCCTCTGGAGGATATGTATACTATGCTCTCTTAAGCCCTTGAATTTTGGATTTCCGAAGTGGCTCGCCCACATTTATTGCACATTTTGAAATGTTTAAAAAGGGGTTCCAAACCAAGAATGAATAAACTACACGTCCAGACTGCAGAGAGAATGTCAGTGACTCCACAAAAATGCCAAATGACTTGCTTCTTTCCTCCAGGAGATAAGTAGGGGAAAAACATTGCCAACATATTCATTTATCTCCAGTGGCATCAAATAATGTGCATGCATACCAGTTCTCAATGCATAACTCAGTTCTTTCACTCCTAGCCATTTTTTGTCAAATCTCAGTTCATTCTAGCGCACGCATCATTCGATTTCATTGCTAGTAGCAATTTTTAATTGTTTAGTTAAAGACTCTTTTAGTTTAATGAATAATAAGTGGTCTTTTATGTATGATAAGAACCACTCTTTTTTATTAATTCAAGTGTGAAGTATACATTACTATTCTCCAATAGTTTCTAGTTAAGTTAATAAGTTGTTTTACAACTGATAGTGTAGAGTTAAGTCTCAGTCCCAGATGGACGAGAGCCTCTGCAACTCTGATAAATATGCAGTTTTTGTATGTTTTGAGTGTTCAATTTTTGGGGGAAAATAAGATCAATACATCAGTTGGTTCAACCTGTTATATGCATGGATTAAATCTCTATACTTGGTGAATATACTCTTGATGACATTATTTTGTTCAAATATTCATATGTTTTTTTTTATTTTTATCTTATCTTGAATGCAATATTTTATCTATACAAAGTACATTTCATTTCCTTAAGCTATTGTATAACTTATATTTCCTAATATGCAACCTATAAAACAACTAATTCTTTGGTGAAGATTTCTTTTTATTGCAACTTGTGGGAGTAATTGTGTTTTTGATACATGTTTAATGTCTTGAAATGATATTTTAAGTATTAAACTTCTTGCAGCAGATTATTCATTAAGTGGTTTGTTGTTTCCCTTTGTTTTTACCTCTATTATTTCACTTGTCTATCATTTGTGTGCCACCAACAAAGGAGAACCCTCATCTATATCATTTTTCCAACCCACCATGCTCTTTTATTGGTAAAACCAACCCTCTAACTGACGAATAAAATAAAAAAATCAACCATTCAAAACTTGAGGTGGACTAGCTCCACCCTTTAGCAGTGAGGTGTAGACTTTAGGACCAACATCTTTTGGCGTCGTTTCCAGGGAATGGATTAACTAGATATATTTCCTTGGGATAATGACAATGATCATATCTGATCTTTGATGGTGAACAAATACCAGACACATTCAGACTATAGATCATTCACCTAGAGAATCCATGGTTAAAGAATCCAGTGGCGACTCCACAATTTTAAGAAGTCATATTTTTAGATGGAAGCCATGTTGGCTCAGAGGTTTTCTCCTTTTAATTTCTCTATTGTTTCTGGTTTTCCAAATACTATTCCTACTATAGATGAGTGGGGTGATTACTTGCCCATATTTAGAGAAAATAAAGATGATAACCCTGTAGATCATTTGCTTGAATTTCATGAAGTCATGCATCAGTTGGGTATACATCATGAGGATGTATTAATGAATATGTTCATGTACTCATTAGAGGGATATGCTCATGAATGGTACCAATCCTTTCCTCCTGCTAGCATATCTTCCCTGAAACATTTTCATGCAGTATTTAGTGATCATTGTAAAAGGTTTT
>ML828830.1:62174-79576 GCA_009831015.1 Picea engelmannii
TGGTCCTTACAAATCTTGATTACCTGTCTTACTAGATTCCATTAGTACAACCTTGTTGAATTTTAAAGTCCCTAAAGAACTAGCATGTGGACATATGGGTCCTTACCAATCCTTTAAACTCCCTAATGTGATTTAATCTAAGAAATATTTTGAACAACTATCCTAGATTGCAAGCATGTGGGCATGTATGGGCCCGTTACTATAACCTTTAAACTCCCCTAGTGATGTAAACTAAGAAATTAGCTTCAAAACTATCCTAACTTTTCAACATGTGGGAATGTATGGGCCCGTTACCAATTTAATATGTTTTAAAAAAGAAACTAAGAGGATCCCTAGGGGGGCTTTGTCCTCTCCTAAATATTTTGTTTAAGGGAGATGAAATCTTCCCTCGATCGCTTTTCTAATTGTCAATATCGTTCTATGGTGCGAGAGAAGAGCATACTCAATGATTGAAGTTTGATTTCTGGTCCCAATGCAAGTTTTTTTTATATGTGATAGTAAAGAATCTCAACTTAAATTTTACAATCAAAATAATCCATCCATGTGGCAACTCACAACAAAAGAGGAGAAATATGGTTCTTTTTAACCTCCTAAGTGCCTATGTTTTGACTAACCATTCATGTAGAGAGGGAATCTAAGTGTGGTGCATTTACAAATTGCATAAAAGCAAGATTTTGAAGGCTAAGGGCCTTCAAAATATCACAAAAACTTTTACAATTTCAAGACTTTGGACATATGCGCAAGTTACAATTCAAACAGAGGTGCAGTGGGTGCATAATGTGCAGAATGTGTAGCGAATAGAAGACCTTTGGGCGCATTGTGCACAGAGAACAAAAGTGTTGTGGGTGCACTGTGCATAGAGAACAAAAGTGTTGTGGGTACACAATGCTCTAAATGCGCGTCTGTGGGCTGAAATACCCATGCACATTCTGATACGCATCGAGGGGGGGGGTATTTTAAGTGGAATTCTCCTCCTCTAGCTCTAAAATTAGCTCTTTGTAGGTAAGGCTAGGACGGTTATGATCCCTGCAAAGAAAATGGGTCAAAAAGAAGTGCTCAAACAACCAAAATAGGGAAGAAATTGATACCTTATCCCTAGTATGGTCGCCAATCTGTTGTGTCCCTTTCGCCGCTTGAATGAGAAAAAGGAAGGCACTTGCAAGTCTATTTGGGTCTGCTAGACATGACAGAGGTTAGTTTATGAATTAAATAATTCAATCACATGAAATAAACAAACAACTAAGCTAGAAACAACTAAGAAAATAACCAAAGAAATGAAACTAAAAAGTATAAGAAACTTGAACCAAGATCAATCAACCAAATGACCAATAATCATGCCACTAATGAATAACTATATTAGTGGGAAAACACCGTAAAGAAAGGAGGACTTGTGGATCCCCTCTTCCTCCTTGGGAGGGATCTTGAGTCCCCTATGTGAGATCTTTTATTACAAATGATAAACTAGAAAGCAAATGGTGAAGAAATCCAAGATTATTCCCTCAAGAGGTGAGGTGAATAGCTTATTGAGATGATGCTAGAATAATATAAGAAGAAAAAGAGGTTTCTTGAAGGAGAATATAGGCAGCATAACAATACTATGAGATTCTTAAATTCTTAGTGAACCCTTTGCCTCCTTTTATAACTTGTCTTTGAGGCAATATCCAACCGGTCTTTTGTGTGAACAAGGGGCCCTTTAGGGAACCCTTAGGTCTTTGACCAACCACCCATTCAGATTCAACTCAGATTTGAGGGTCAAGTCAAGTTGGGAGATGGTCCAGAAGTGGGTGAGGGACCGACAAGAACCATAAATATGTCATTCACAGGTGTGTGCATCTTTTCTTGTACACAAACACGCATATGGCGCATTGTGTGCTCTACGGGCTTCTTTGGCTCGCGCACTGTGCACGTGCTTCCTTTAGTGTTTTAGAGCATGCCAATTTTTTGATGAGTTGTATAGTTTTTTCTCTTTGGAAATTATTTCTTGGTGCTGCAGGTGAACTAATAGGTCTTTGGATATGTTGTATTCATGTAACCATTTGCATGCGATGTTGCAGATGAAATTTCAGTGATAACAAACTTTGCGGGGTCGTAACTTTTGCATACGATCTTTGTTTTAGGTGCACAATAACCCGTTGGAAAGGTATGACCGAGAAGAAAAATTTTCGACTGGCCTAGTTTAGTGCATTTGGCAGTCACCTGGGCCCCAAATCCTCAAAAAACGTCATTTAGGGCCTCAAAATGGTCTCGAAGGTTTGGAACCCGAAAAACTACCAAGGTGGAAAACTATTTTTCGAGCCAGTGGAATAGGTGAGTGGACATCAATATCCACCTCGATCAAGAGTGTCTATTGTTGGCTCCTACATCATACACTTATATCAGTAATCACTTTTATTGTATGTTTCCTAAGTCACACAATGTGTCATGTTCTTGTTCAAAGGAATTTTAACCTATGTTGGCCATTCCACATAATTATTTTCTTTGCGGGCCATCCTTCTTGTGTGTCAAGTACATCTCAAAATCAAAAGTATATTTTTTCTATACTCATTTATTTATGGAAGGTCCTCATTGAATTCTTGTCGATAGGTTAAGCTCTTATCGACTACGACAAATTTCTCTGAGATTTTACCCTACAATCACACCCTGGGCCTATTTACATCATTGATAGGTAACCTTACACTCGACAGATGAAATTTCATCATTGATTGTTGACTGACTAGTTCCCCTTATGTTTAATAGAAAGAAAATTATTCACACACTGGGATTCATGCAGTACCTTGGATTCCATTTTTCCCCATTGGTGGTTTCCTCTCCTTTGTCGATAGTCTCCTTTGTCGACTGTCTCTTTTGTGCACTATTTACATATGGTGAACACGAGGGACATAATTCATGGTGGTCCTTACAATATTTCATCTAAGTCCTTCCAAATCTTTGGCCTTCTACTACTCCTCATGTATGCCTTAATTCCCTCCTTCCAACGGATCTCTTCCTAATGACTTCATCGCATGTTTCTTTGGGCCAGGGATCTAGAGTCATTTTTAGTACCTTAGGGTTTGCAATCGTCAGTGGTAGGTTCCCTCGCTATTGATAGTGGGAATACATCAATGTCCCCTGATCAGTAGATTCTATTAGGTGTTCGACATCAAATCCTCTATTAACACTTGTTAGATTGTACTAGGTACCTTGATTCCCATTATCATTATCATTGGGTTGTCTCATGTTTGTTAATGGTATACATCAATGTACGGTAATCAAACAATGTCTCATTGTGTTTGAATTCAAGACATATATTTGCATAGTGCAGAATTGTACCACAATAGTTGGGTTGAATACCTCATGAATGTAGTAGCATCACCTATTTTTTATTTTGTTTTCTGGGTTACGAATGGATAGTACCACCCCACACATCGATACTCATGAAGGATCAATTTTAATCTCTTTTCCCATATATATTTCATTGATTTTGAGACATAGATCCACTATGTATTTTTTGTGGCTATGATCTTTGTTTGACATGGATCCATCATGCATCTCTTTTGTGGCCATGATCACTGTTATATATACATCTTACATGGATCCACAATGTACTTGATTAGTGGCCATGATTATCATCACACTTGAGAATGGGTATGCCCACCTCAAGAATTGATTTCTTCTAACTTCTTTCAGTGTTGGTTGTTGTCCTTAAATTGAATTCTAGAGACCTTCACCTATGGATAACTACTCTTGAATACTTATAATGTATTTTGGCCATCAATTTCTCTTTTGACCTCACATATTAGGGGGCATATGTTATAGCATCAAATTCTACCTCTAAATATTTGATGCTCTTGTTGGCCTTATCCCTATCCTCCTTACAGAAAACTATTCCTCATACCTCCTTGAGTCCTTATACAATTATTTTTTTGAAGGATGTACGTGCCCTCATAGCTATGCTACCCACGTACACACGGGATACTTAAGGGACACCCATGTGCATTTTAATCAATGATCCAAAAAATATAATTATGACCAAATTAATTATGAGTTACAAGATTGGTTAGTTATCTAAATCCTTTTTCCCATATTCAATTGTCTCTAATTGATTGGAGGCCACATAAAAGGAACATTTGAATCATGGATAAAGGTAATGATACTTTGCATATTAAAGAAAACACTTATTTGTATATTCATGTAGAGTCTGTAAGCCCATTTATCCCTGTTGTTTCTGATTTCTTGACCTGGAAACCCTTGTTTCTAGTTTCTCTCCGATCATCAACCTTATCTTGCCAAGAGTTTCTCTCTATACTCTCTTAGGCCCTATGGTGAATTCATTGTCAAGAACATACTTATAGTAGGATCTGGGTTGGAGGAATATAGGATTTTTTTTTATAGGGTTGTGACGCATAGAGGATGTATAAGTTGTAACGACCTTGCTGCTTTTCAATAACAATATATAAAAACATGTTCCTTTGAAGTATCTTGTGTTATTATTGTTCATATTTATAATGTTTTCGTATACATTTCAGTATAATACTATTTTTTTTGTTCTTTTCCGTTATTGTTTACATAACTAATGGGTAGTTATTACTATAACTACCTCTCTATATAAATATACTTGTTCAAGGTTTTTGCAGGTTGCAGAGAAATCGTTGGGAAGGAGCAAAAGGACTCTGTCAATCGAGAACAACACCAAACGTTGGGATCCTAGTGAGTTTATTTTCCTCTTTTTCAACAAGTTAGTTACTCTTGTGAAATTTGGTTATTATATCTTAGTTTGGGGAATGTACTTTGTATATGGTCATTGGTATGTTGCACTAATTCCAATATTGTGGGGAATTTTCCTCGAAAGTAAGAATAAGAGGGAGTTTGTATATGTGAATGCATCACACCATAAGAAAGGAAAAGGACTCCCTATCCTACAAAACAAAGGACAAATAAAGGATGGGTAACCTGAGGACAACCAACCTATGAAAGAAGCAAATAAGGGTAATGGGAATATGACGAAAGACACTCGGAAGTGGTGCGAGTTCCACAAAATCCCTTAGCACAACACTGATGAATGTCACTCGAAGAAATCATTGGTGGCATAGTTGAAAGCCTAATATTCGTATCCAGTATCAGACTCTGAATCAAAGACAAACAAGGGGAAGTGGATCATTGATGCAGAACCCAGTGCCATAGTTGCTACTACCAAGGTCCAACCAAACGAACCAGAATATCCAAAGGAAGGTGAGCTCCTTTTTCACTCATAGATGTTCATGGCCAAAGGTGAGCTCCCTTTTCACACATTTCATTGTTCATAGCCGAAGCCAAAATAACCTAACCTCAATATAGGTCATCAAGCAATTGTAATTTATAAAAATACTACATCCACAACCAAACAACATTGAGTAGCTCAACCAAGGATGATATATTTGCATCAACCAACAATGTCTCCCACCCTATGGAATCAATATATTCAAGGAGGAGGTATCCTGTGATGTTTCCCCACTTGAAGTTTGTGATGCTATTTTAGGAAATCCATATATGTGGAAATGTCATGTTGTATATGAATCTAGACCTCGTAGTGTCCTTGTTACTTTGGGAAGACAACTATAGAAGATATTAGAGGTAGGTCCACCTACCGCAATTTCTTTGGTCTTAGCTAAGAAATCTATGAAGGTCATATCAAAGACTAGGAAATTTTCCCTCTTCATGATTCTCTCTCAAGATGGAAGGTCATGGCCACACCCATGGCCTCCGCATAGGGATTCTGTATGCAACAAAAGCAAGTGGAAAAAGTTGTAGAATAATATCGAGACATCTTCACCTTACCTATTGGGGTTTATATACACTATCAAGTTAAGCATTCAATTTATCTGACACCTAGAGTGCATGTACCTAATGGGATGATATATAGATTCTATCTCCAAGAAAATGAGGAAATAAAGTGCTAGATTCAAGAAATTCTCCAAAAAGGAACATTCGACCAAGATCTTCATCCTGCATAAGACTAATCATGCTCATGCAGAAGAAAGACATGACCTAGCGACTCTGTATTGATTTCAAATCTCTAAAAAAAATCACAGTAGAAAACCACTACCCAAATCCTCGAATTGACAACTTTCTCGACCAACTCAAGGGAGCGAAGTACTTCACTAAGATCGATCTGAAGTTGGGCTACCACTAGGTCCCAATAGAATCGAATGATGTATGTGTTGAGACCTAAGTCTTCACCCCTTCCCTTACTCTCTCATTTCCCTATTCCTTCATCAAAATCATTCCTCTTATAGTTGGTTGATTTGGTTTCCCATTACTAAATGACTTTTTTTTTATCATTATCTTTCTTGATTGACTCTTTGCACCAATTATTTAAGTTTTCTTGAAGAATGATTTCATGTTGTGGTTTGATTTATAAATACTTGTCATCATGTTTTCCATTGATTGAGCATGCAACAGGTCAACCAATTCCTTTGTTTGCACAGGAAATATCCAAAAGAAAAATGGAACAATTCAGAGCAATGGATTTCAGGCTTAGATTATGAGAAAATAGACAGTTTAAAGTTCGGCAGTGGAGATCCAATAGTTAGTTCCAATCAACGACTCTCGTGCATTCAGAGTCTCAAAATCATGCAGGGTTTAACAACAAGTGTGAACCCCAGAAGTGTCGGATCCCCGGACTGCCACGTCAGATCCGAAGGATCAGCCATCCGGGAGGTTTTACTTCAAGAAATTGTATATCACCGAAGAGCCGAAGACAAGCGACATTCATCTGTTGATGACACATGGCACTCATTTAAGGTAATTTGGGTTACGCCATCCACTCATGTTCAGGTGACACATGTCAATCTCTTTTCATGACACGTCAGCACAGTGACGTCATGTGGACACATAAGATCCTGGAGATCACCACTCCAAGAAATTTCATATCATATCAAACTTAGTTCTTTGGAGCTCTGAATTGTCAGAATGTCGAAGTACCAAAGTCCCTGAACATCAAAGCACTGAAAGGTTGACACGTCATCTCTAGGACATTATCATTCCGGGGGATTTCAATTCATAGCAAACGCAGACCTCCTAAGCTCCAAAGCATTGGAGCCCTCAAAGTCGTGAAATATTTAAATGTTAAGCACGACTTAATCCTGGGTTAATTAGTGATAAACATTGGCTAATCACTTTGTGAGTTTGGACCTCCAAGAGGAATCCATACTTTGCATTAAATAAATCCCAAACCTCAAAGAGTCGAAGACCTGTGTTATCCATCAGTTGCGATGCATGGTACTTTTCTATCATGATGAATGGAACTCTCCTATCATGACATGTGGCACTCATTTCAAGCACATTTGGGTCTGTCATTTGTACTATTTTGAGTGACACATGTCACCCTTATTTCCATGAAATTTCAGTGATATGACATCAGGCCGCCATGTCAGATTCGAGAGATCGTCTTCCAAGGGATTTCCAAGAACAACATTCAAGAACTCCCAAACCTTGAAGAGTCAAAGTCCCGAAATGATGAATTTTAAAGGTAATCTTGGGCTAATAAGTGATTATTGTTGATTAATGACTCTGGGAGTTCTATCCTCTGGAGGATATGTATACTATGCTCTCTTAAGCCCTTGAATTTTGGATTTCCGAAGTGGCTCGCCCACATTTATTGCACATTTTGAAATGTTTAAAAAGGGGTTCCAAACCAAGAATGAATAAACTACACGTCCAGACTGCAGAGAGAATGTCAGTGACTCCACAAAAATGCCAAATGACTTGCTTCTTTCCTCCAGGAGATAAGTAGGGGAAAAACATTGCCAACATATTCATTTATCTCCAGTGGCATCAAATAATGTGCATGCATACCAGTTCTCAATGCATAACTCAGTTCTTTCACTCCTAGCCATTTTTTGTCAAATCTCAGTTCATTCTAGCGCACGCATCATTCGATTTCATTGCTAGTAGCAATTTTTAATTGTTTAGTTAAAGACTCTTTTAGTTTAATGAATAATAAGTGGTCTTTTATGTATGATAAGAACCACTCTTTTTTATTAATTCAAGTGTGAAGTATACATTACTATTCTCCAATAGTTTCTAGTTAAGTTAATAAGTTGTTTTACAACTGATAGTGTAGAGTTAAGTCTCAGTCCCAGATGGACGAGAGCCTCTGCAACTCTGATAAATATGCAGTTTTTGTATGTTTTGAGTGTTCAATTTTTGGGGGAAAATAAGATCAATACATCAGTTGGTTCAACCTGTTATATGCATGGATTAAATCTCTATACTTGGTGAATATACTCTTGATGACATTATTTTGTTCAAATATTCATATGTTTTTTTTTATTTTTATCTTATCTTGAATGCAATATTTTATCTATACAAAGTACATTTCATTTCCTTAAGCTATTGTATAACTTATATTTCCTAATATGCAACCTATAAAACAACTAATTCTTTGGTGAAGATTTCTTTTTATTGCAACTTGTGGGAGTAATTGTGTTTTTGATACATGTTTAATGTCTTGAAATGATATTTTAAGTATTAAACTTCTTGCAGCAGATTATTCATTAAGTGGTTTGTTGTTTCCCTTTGTTTTTACCTCTATTATTTCACTTGTCTATCATTTGTGTGCCACCAACAAAGGAGAACCCTCATCTATATCATTTTTCCAACCCACCATGCTCTTTTATTGGTAAAACCAACCCTCTAACTGACGAATAAAATAAAAAAATCAACCATTCAAAACTTGAGGTGGACTAGCTCCACCCTTTAGCAGTGAGGTGTAGACTTTAGGACCAACATCTTTTGGCGTCGTTTCCAGGGAATGGATTAACTAGATATATTTCCTTGGGATAATGACAATGATCATATCTGATCTTTGATGGTGAACAAATACCAGACACATTCAGACTATAGATCATTCACCTAGAGAATCCATGGTTAAAGAATCCAGTGGCGACTCCACAATTTTAAGAAGTCATATTTTTAGATGGAAGCCATGTTGGCTCAGAGGTTTTCTCCTTTTAATTTCTCTATTGTTTCTGGTTTTCCAAATACTATTCCTACTATAGATGAGTGGGGTGATTACTTGCCCATATTTAGAGAAAATAAAGATGATAACCCTGTAGATCATTTGCTTGAATTTCATGAAGTCATGCATCAGTTGGGTATACATCATGAGGATGTATTAATGAATATGTTCATGTACTCATTAGAGGGATATGCTCATGAATGGTACCAATCCTTTCCTCCTGCTAGCATATCTTCCCTGAAACATTTTCATGCAGTATTTAGTGATCATTGTAAAAGGTTTTCTCCAGTTGATTTACTTTTTGAAAACTGTTGTGAAGAATTTGGATCTTATATTCAACAGTCAATTATTAGTTCTTCTAGAACTATAGATGAAGGGGATTATAATGCTGAGGAAGAGGAAGAAGACTCATTGTTATTTGTATCTTCTTCCAATCCTGTTATATAGCAGGATGACTTTCATCATTCTTTTAAAATTGAAAATGATGAATGTTGTGAGGAATTTGAACAAATATATTCTTTTCACAAAAATAAATACAGGGATGTTAGTTTTGAAGAGATAGTTAAGATAATGAATATTTTATTGAGCATGTTGCTTCTACTTTTGAAGTCATAGAAAGAAATTTACAGACATCATATTTCTATGATCATCTTGTTGTTTTTAATTCTGTCAAAGAGTTTTTTGTCCAAGAAAATGATCAACAGTTTCAAGGGGATTTACTTGCTCATGCTTATTATGAAGCATATGATCTTAATGAGTTGTTTCAAGGAGAAAATGAGGAGTATAATCTTATAAATAATGCATATCTCATACAACAACAACCTTGTCTTCTCAACCAGTTGGAGGTTTTTCACGAGTTTCAAGATCCAATAGCAAGTTGGATGGATTCTTATTTTTCCAAGATCCCAAAGGTTGTAAGTTTTAGCATGATCATCATTTGCAGTTGTAAGTACAATATTCCTGCTAACTTTTTTTCTCATTTGTTATATCCTTTTTGGATTGTTTTAAAAAGTGACATGCACAGAGTTCAGGTTCTCAGTCAAATGGTTTCTTGGTTTCATTGGAAATGGAATTACACATGATTGAGTTGGTTTTCAGTTGAATAGAGTAGGTAGTAGGAGAATAATCTCATCATTTGATCATTTCTTTTTTAGGTTGTTGATATAGTTGATCAACATAAGACTCCATATCCCAACAAAGGCACTGGGGTGTAGCTTTTGATTAGTTAGTTTTCTTGTGAATAAAGACTCCATAGCCCAACAAAGGAATTGGGGTGTAGTTGCAGTTTTAAGTTCAATAAGATGCATGGCTGAGAGACGGTAGCAGATATACATGGTTGGAAGATAGAAACAAAGGTAAGAGAATGACGGTGGGAGAAAGTTATTTAATTCCAAGGAATTGATCTGTTGTTCTCAGTAACCCATAGGGGGATGTTGTCCCTAGTTGGAGCGAATGTTGACACCTAAGTCTTCATCCATACCCCTCCTCTTTCATTTCCTTATTCCTTCATCAAAATCATCCCTCTTCTGGTTCATTGAGTTGGTTTCCCATTACTAAATGACTTATTTTTTATCATTATCTTTCTTGATTGATTCTTTGCACCAATTATTTATATGTTTTCTTGAAGGATAATTGCATGTTCTGGTTTGAGTTCAAAATACTTATCAACATGTTTTCCATTGATTAAGCGTGTAGCAGGAGCACCAATTCCTTTGTTTTCACAGGAAATATCCAAAAGAAAAATGGTGGGTTCAGAGCAGTGGATTTCAGGCTTAGATTATGAGAAAATAGACAGGCTAAAGTTCGATGGTGGATATCCAAAAGCTAGTTTTGATCAATGACTCTCGTTTATTCAGAGTCTCAAAATCACGTGGGGTTTAAAAACAAGCACGAACCCCTGAAGTACCAGAGCCCCGGACTACCACGTCAGATTCATAGGATCATCCATCCGAGAGGTTTTACTTCAATACAAGCACAGATCGTCGAAGACATGTGGCATTCATCTATCAATGACATGTGGCACTCATTTCAGGTCATTTGGGTTACGTCATCCGCTCATGTTCAAGTGACATGTGTCACTCTCTTTTCATGACACATCGTCACCGTGATGTCATGTGGACACATCAAATATGGGAGATCACCACTCTGAGAGATTTCAGATCAGATCAAACTCAATTCTCTAGAGCCCCAACCTGCCAGAATGTCAAAGTACCAAAGTCCCCAAACATCAAAGCGTCAAAAGGTTGACATGTCAGCTCTGGGACATTATCATTCTGGGGGATTTCAATTCACAACAAACGCAAACCTCCAAATCCCTGAAGCACCGGAGCCCCCGAAGTCCCAAAATATTTAAATGTTAAACAAGGGTTAATCTCAGGTTAATTAGTGATAAGCACTAGCTAATCACTTCACGAGTTCGGCCCTCCAAGAGGTATCCATAATTTTCATTCAAGAACTCTCAAACCTTGAAGAGTCAAATATGTGTGGCATCCATCCATTGAGACACGTGGCACTCTTCTATCATGATGCATGTCACTCTCCTATCATGACATGTGACGCTCATTTCAAGAACATTTCAGTTTATCATTTGTACTATTTCGAGTGACACATGTCACCCTTATTTCCATGACATATCAGCAATATGACATCAGTTCACCACGTCATATTCGAGAGATCATCCTCCGAGGGATTTCCAAGAAGAACATTCAAGAACTCTCGAACCCTGAAGAGATGGAGTCTCAAAGTCCCAAAATGATGAAGGTTAAAGGTAATATCAGGTTAATAAGTGATTAGTGTTGGTTAATGACTCCGAGAGTTATGTCCTCTAAAGGATATGTATACTCTGCACTCTGAAGCCCTCGAATGATGGATTTTTGAAGTGGCTTACCCACATTTACTGCACATTTTAAAATGTTTAAAAAGGGGTGCAAACCAGGAATTGGTAAACTACACATCCAGACTACAGAGAGAATATCAACGACTCCGAAAAAATTCCATATGACTTGCTTCTTTCCTCCATGAGATAAGTAGGGGAAAAACACTGTCAACATATTCAGTTATCTCCAGTGGCCTCAAACAGTGCGCATGCATGCCATTTATTAATGTAGAACTCAGTTCTGTCACTCCTATTCATTTTCTGTCAAATCTCAGTTCATTCCAGTGCATGCATCAATCCAGTTTCATTGCTAGTAATAGTTTTTAATTGTTTAGTTCAAGACTCTTTTAGTTTAAGGCATAATAAGTGGTGTTTTATGTGTGATAAGAACCACTCTTTTCAAGTGGTTGGTCATTCCCTTTGGCTTGAAGAATGCCCCAACAACTTTCATGAGGTTGATGGATGAAATATTTCGGTTGTTCACCAATTCCTTTGTGGCTGAAATCTAGATGACATCCTCATCTTCAGCAAGAGTTGGGAAGAGCACTTGCAACACATTCAATAGGTCCTACACACCTTTTGGAAACACAAGATATATGTTAACTTAGAGAAATTATCCTTCATCATGAATATGGTCCAATACCTCAGATACATTGTAGATGAACATGGTGTGCATGTATATCCAACCAAGATCCAAGTCATTTGTGACTAGCCATCCCTGAAAACACTAATTGAGCTTCAGAGATTATTGGGACTTGTCAACTTCTATTGCATATTTTTGTTGGGGTTCTCTCATATTGCATGGCCCCTCATCCAGGTGACCAAGGGTGGTTGCAAATCCAAATTTTGTTTTTTTTAGTTCACAAGAGAAAGCATTTGACGATTTGAAACATCATCTATGCTCAAACCTAGTGCTCACCTTACTCGATCTACAACAAACTTTTGAGATTGAGATAGATGCTTTAGACTATGATGTTGGTTTCATTATCAGTCAAAATAGTCATTTAGTTTCCTATCATAGTGATACACTATCATATGTCATTCATAAGTACCCCACTTATGACAAAGAGATGTATTCCATCGTACAAGTCTACCACCAATGGAAGAATTACATTATAGAGAAGGAGACATTAATCCATATGGATTAAAAGCCTATGTAGTTCATGCAGACACAAGGAAAATTACAGAATGAACGCCATCGAAATTGGTCCACATACTTGCAACAATTTCACCTAAACATTAAATACAATAAAGGGAGCACCAATCCCATCATTGACTATGTCAGTCAATATCCACTTGCATCACTAACCATGGTGCTTGACTCTTGTAGACATGAGACTTATAGGTGGCCCTAACTCTATGACAACAATCTTGACTTCGCTACGACCTACCAGATGTTGGGAATATGCACAGGTGTTACCAACTTTCATCTTCAGGATGGAATGTTATTCCCTCCAGGTCATCTCTATGTTCCTTCACGAAAGCATGAAAAGATTATTTGGGAATCCCAGTATAGTTGGGTGGCAAGACACTTTGGTGTGGAGAAGATAGTGGCAGTGCTACAAAATTATTTCTATTGGCCAAAGCTTCAACAGGATGTCAGTAATTATACCAGATAATGTTTTACCTCCTCCATTGCCAAGCCAGCCAATAAAAAACAAGGACTAGACATGTTGGAATATATTATATTCCTTGGAAGGTTACAATGTCGTTGTATTATGTCAAAAGTTTTCCACAATCTTATGTAAAAGAGTATAAGAAAAATATCCCATATTTATTATGGAATAGTTTAATCTTGGTAGGAATATTATAAAGAGGTGACAAAAAGGAGAATTATATTATCCCACATCTAGATGTGAGAGTAATTCCTCCATATCTCTTGGTCTATAATAATGCCATGAGTTCCTATTAAGGCATAACATGTGATCATAATCTTGTGCTCTCAAGCATTCTTCTATATTTGTATGGGATAATTGTGGAGTTGATATCTTATAAGATTGAAGGAGATTTATGGAGATAATAGAAGACAACCTTCATGTGGACATAGCCCAATTGGGTGAACCATGTATATCTGGTGTTTTCCTTTTTCTTTTCTCTTTCTATTTTTATAACGTTTGATATGTTGTTGGATTCATAGATAGGAGGTTAGTTTAGTTATATTTCTATACCTATAATTTCTCACATGATATCAAATATTGGTGGTTGATATACCACCTTCTATAGTTTTATCTAACACAATTATCTTTATATTTTATTTTGGGCACTGCTATTTTTTGTAGATTTTCCATCAAAGCTAGTAGCCATTAGGCTTCTCTTCAAATCTGGGCATGATTCTATATGTTTGAATTTTTTTTAAAACCCTGACCCCTATTTTGTATATTTTTTGCAAGTTTCTTGATTGTTTTTCTATAGATCTATATAAAAAATTGATTCTCCTCAAGGAGATCTATCTCCCGGTTATTCAGATCTTGTTTTTTTTAGATCTAGTTTTTTTTTTGTAGGAGAAATTGAGGTCGCAACTTTCAGATCCAGTTCTGAAAATTTTGGTGTAGAATATGAAGAAACAAGTTACATATCTGAGTTCCTCATGAAAAAATACATGTTTTGAAAAACAATCATCTAATTTTGTGTCCTGAAAGAGGAGATATTGTTGATTTAAAATCATATATTTTTAAGAAATTTTTCGTACAGATGGAAATATTACAGAGTTGATATCTTTTGACAGAATATCCATATTTTTATTCAAAACACTCAAATGGATGCAAAATGACCGTTCCATTTCCAGAAACGGGCTATAATAGAAATTCTAAGTCATATTGATCGCATTATGATCATTTCAAATTTTCATCTCAAAACCCTTGATCTACTTTAAATACTATTTTTTTTTGTAAGATCTTTTCATTTTACTCAATTTGTTTCCTAGCTTGTCTATTATTTGCATTAGGGTTTATCTCTTGTTAAATTTTTCATCATAATGACTTCATAAGTAGTTTTTGTTCCTGAACTTGTTGGTTCTAACTATCTTGCATGGAAGAGAAAAATGATTAATGTTCTCAAGAGCAAGAATATTTGGAGGTTGGTTAATGGTGAACACAAGAAGCCCATTGATGTTAAAGATCTGTCTATTTGGGAAGAAATACATGATCAAGCAAGAGGGCTCATTGGACAAACGGTATCATATAGTCTTCAAGTAAGTATTGAGGAAGAAGACAACCCGATTTAGGTATGGAAAATTCTTTCTTGTATATTAGATAAATCTAATGATGTATCTGCTTATTACCTAGAAAAGAAAATCCATGAACTAGATCCTAACGATTTTGATAGGATAGAAATCTATATTGTTGAAATGAATACCTTAAATGAAAAATTAAACAATTGTGGTAAAGATTATAAGGATAATGATCTTGAATTAATCATTCTTGTAGAACATAAATTTCCATATTGTTTTGACATGTTCATCCAAACTAGGAATATAGCTATTGAAATGTCTAATGGTACCACACAACCTACTTTTGATGAATTTTGTAAAGGGTTGATAAATGAGAAAGAAAAGTTGATTGCTTCAGGTCAATTAACTTCTCATAAATCTTTAATGGAACATAATAATGACACCCTTGTTCCTAATCCCAATAGGCCTTGGGAATCCATATTGATGGACTACATGTCAAGTCTCTCCTCAACCAAGCATGGAAATGACTGTGCATTTGTGGTTGTTGATCTATTCTCTAAGATTACCATTCTGACAACTTGCAAGAAAAGTATCACAACCTAGACCATTACTAGGCTCTTATTCGAGCGAGTGTGGGTACACTTTTGACTACCATAAGACATCATATCAAATCAATACAATATGTTATTGAGTAGATTCTAATCAATCCTCTAGTCACTTCTAGACACCAAACTCACTAAATCCACTGCCTTCCACCCCCAAATTGATGGATAGAAAAGGTTGTCAATAGAATGATCATGCATATCTTGATTATGTAAAACTCCAAGAATCCACACACATGGGATGAGATCCTTCCTTATGTTAAACATAGCTACAACAAATCCCTCCATATCTTGATCATACAAAACCCTTTTTAGGTGGTCTTGGGATTCGAACCATTGGGCCCCATTGATTTAGAACTACCCCTTGTGTCCACACTAGAAGAATCTTCCCGTGCTTAAATTGAGGCCGACCAAGCCACAAAATTCATTAAATGGATCCAACACATCTACCAACAGGTCCATAATATTTTGCAGAAATCCAATGCTAAGTACAATGCTAAGTAGAAGTTGTGGAAAATTTTCTATGGCCCTTACACCATCACCAAGGATATGGGTGACAATGATTTTTAGTTAAGTATTCCCCCCTTCCTTGGATTACACCCAGTATTCAATGTGGACCACCTTCAACCATATTTTCCACCACTACTAGACACATCAGAAGTGGAAGAGAAAATAAAACCTACAGAGCTCAATCTTGACATCATGGAACACGAAACCATTGATCAGATCATGGACACACAGTTTAAGGGAACCCTCCAGTAGAATATCCAACTCTATTAGGTTGTCAAATTGAGGCAACTACTACATCAAGGAGAGTGGCTCACCAAGTGTTAAGTTCAACAAAAGTTTCCCCATTTGATGGGGGAACTCAACATAATGGAGAACATTGCTTCCTAATGGGGGAGGAATGGTCAAGGTGAAAATCGATGGCCACCCACCTATTCCATTAGATCAAAATTCATCTCTATGTTGGTAGTTTTTCTATGGTTTTTTCAGGTCCTAAACTTCTAGGGTTGTTTTGAGGCCCTAAACGATGCTTTTTGGCCTGAAATCACCCTATAGATAGTTGAAGGCGTGTACTAGGCCATTTGGAATGTGTACTCCTAGATCATACCTTTCTGATGGGCTACCAAGCAGTCCAAACAAAGATCATATGCAAAATTAACGCCCCTAGAAATTTGACGTATCAACTAATCACATCGGGTCCCACAAACCTTCTGGCATTTCATATTTTAGGGTTAGGGTTTTGGATGTTTAGGGTTTTCTCATTGATGTTTTATGTTAAAAGGAATTTTCAACCTCATTTTAACAATCTTCTTGTGAATGCACATAGCTATCACATCTCTTCTTGGAGATAAGCTACCACCATTCTAGCGAGTTCATTTGACTCTGCATTTTTATAGTTACAACATATTTCGTTCATTAATATATATTGAGTATTATTGTATCTCTGTGTTTATGTCATATTTTTGTGTTTTATCTCACCCCCTCATAAATCCAGATCAAGAAGGCCATAGGGGACATTGATTATACATGTTTTCTTACTATATTAATACTAAAGGCTAGCTAGCTTGCAAAAAAAAAATATACTAGCTCAATATATGTCATTGTTAATTATGGTTTTCTCCTGTTGTATACAATTAAATGATTATAGATGTGAGGCAATTTAGGATGAAATGTGGTATTCCCTCAAGCAAGTTTATGTAGGAATGGTGGATGCTTACTAGCCCATGCCTTTGATGATTAATTTTTAATTATATGGTATATTTTTTAACTTAT
>ML828830.1:79598-95733 GCA_009831015.1 Picea engelmannii
GGGGGGGGGGTTGACCAAAGGGGGGCATATATATGGCTAAATGTATATGATATGACCCCAAGGAGGGCATATTTGGGGCTAAATGTACATGTAATGTGTAAATACATATGTAATAGGGTCATCTTGGTGATAAATGGGCCGCATGTGCAAGTGTGAATAGTTATATTGTAACACCCTTGTTTCCCCCAACTTGTAATTAATCATTAATTAGGATTACCATGTTGTGGCATGGAAACAATGTAAATGTATTATTGTTTAATTTCCAATTAACTGGCTGTGGGGGTGAAGCCTTGAAAGTACTAGCCATGATATCACTAGAGGAAATAATGTGAAAACGATAAGAGAACAGTTAATAAGAAAAGGATCGGTGGTTGAACCCTCAACCACCCCCATGAATAGAAGCATGGTCTAGCTGTAGAAGGTCATCCCAAAGTACCACAGAGTCTAGCAGACCCAAACTAACCTGATTTTCCTTCTGACAGGAGGAAACATTATAGGAGGGATGTGCATGCAAGGCACGCAAGAGAAGGAAAAGAGAAGAGTGGAGAATGTAAGGAATACTCCAAAAGAGAAGGATTTGAAGGCCATGAGCTTGATGTTTAGGAAGCATCTGATAAAACTCATCGAGGCCCTGAAAAAAAGGAAAATCTTTGAGAGTATGCAGAGAATGGGACCTGAGCATAAGGCCATGAGCTTGATGTAGAGGAACAACCTGATAAACCTTGCGGAAGATGTGAAAGAGAAAGGATCATGGAGAATTGGCATAAATTACCTAGTGATATCATGGCTTAGTATAGGGGTGGCCAGAGCGCTAAGAATGAATGTCTCTGATCCTATGGTTGGGTGGAAGGATGAACACCGACAGTCATTTAGTTGGCTACCACCTGTAATAGATAAGTAATCTCATATCCTGTGTATTTAAGTGATAACTATGAATTAAAGTTGGATATCCTATGAATGATGTAGGGATGGACATGTTTTCTTAATGTTTATATCGTATCCCTTCAATTCTGGATAATTGTGTATTTAAGAAAATAAAAAATTCTCTAGCCTGTACACGTAAAGTCCTGAGCCTTGTGGTGGCTCAAGTTAAAATAAGTGAACTGTGAATTTGTTGACTTTGGGAATAGCCTCACATGTGCATGCCGACACTCCCAGTCGTTCTGAAGGAAGGGGTCAGTTAATCTTAGGAGAGGTAGTGTATGTATGCATAGAGCCTCTACAATGTGGGTAGAGATCAAGAACCCCCCTTAAGTTATATAGTTGATAAAGGAGCACAAGAGGTGCATGGAGGATTCATGTAAGCGTTAAATTCAAGAGAATTAGTGCAAAATACCTAAGTACTTAAGGAGCTGACAAAATGTAGGTAGAATAGCGAGTTTCAAACCTCGAAAGGAAAGATCCTTTCGTTTGAAAGATGAATTTATGAGATTAGTTCAGTAGGAGCCAAAGTTCTTCATGATCTTCGGATCTCGAGAAGGAACGCGGGCGTTAACCCTTAGAGACCTTCGGATTTCGTGGGTTCAAGGAATTGAGCATATTCATTGCACAGGAGGTGAATCTCCTGAAGTCTCGAATTTAATCTGGGTCACATATTTGAGGATTCCTAGGAATTATCCTGACCATCGGATCTACTATATAGTCAACCTGATGTTGACCACTCTGGGAGGACAGAGGGATGGTAACACTAAAACCCTCTAAGTCCCGAAGTTGATGTGGACCGTGAATCTAAGGATCCTTCGGGATCCCTCATGATCGTTCGATCATGGGGACGCATGTGTTACGTTGTGATCATGTGGGGGACCATGTGTCTAGTGATGGTGTTTCCAGGTGTCCCCCTCAGAGTGGAAATACACAATGGGACCCAAGGGACCCTTGAACGAAAGTTACAAGCCATAGATCTTTGGGGTCGCGTAGATACCCTCGAACCATCAAATTGAGGCTATGGTCAGCCGAGTGCTGATCGAATCCAAGAGAAAATAGGATCTTGCATCACAAAAATACCAAAGAGCCGAAGAGTCGAAGTAGATCTAGTTCATCCAAGCCAAAGGGACAGGTTTCATCAGATCCTGCACTTCGAATAGAAGTCACTCCGGGAGAACCAAAGTGTGAAGACACGAGGATTTTTGAAGGTCGGAGTCTCGAAGTCATCCCAACCGTCCATTGGAAGGGACGTGTGGCAGAAGATCTACCATTTCGAAGGAAAGTCACTTCGAGAGAAAAGGGAATGTTTTGAACAAGAACTCTCGAAGTCCAGAGAGTTGGATTTCATCTGAGTCATTCATCAGTTGAGTACAGGTGTCAGCCGATCTTCCATTTTGAAAGATAGCCATTTCAAAGGAAAGTGGGGTCGTGTGAGTTAAGAACTCTCGAATCCCGAACTGTTGAAGTAAATCGTGACCGTCAATCTGAGAGGGACATGCATTAGCAACTCGTGGAGTCTGGAAGTACAAACTCTGGGGGAAAGGAAGTGGAGCATTGACCAGAATTTGTCCGAAGCTCCAGAGGTAAGAAATCATCCTAGCCGTCCGTTGTCGAAACATGTGGGGAATGGAGATTTACTACGGGTTAAATTTACTCAGGAGGAATTGAAGAATAAAGGTACGAGAACTCTTGAAGGCCAAAGCATCAGAGTTCATCAAGACCGTCCATTGGAATAGGATGCGTGGTGTGAGATCTGTCACTTGAGAGGGTTGGTACTCTGGAAGAAATAATGTGGAGGAGCATTGACTGCAAGTCACCCGAAGCAAGGTAAAGGACGGATATTGATCGTTGATCGGGGAAAACAAGTGGCACTTGATTTGTGACTCTAGGTACATAGAACTTCAGAGGAAAGAGGTTTTTGGAGTGTTTGAAACTCCCGAATGCCGAAGTCCCGCAGTAGATCATAGTTTTCGATCATGAGGGACCCATGGTGCTCAATCTGTAACTCAGGGTATGGATTACTTCAGAGGAAAAAGGATTTGGAGTGTTCAAAACTCTCGAATGCCAAATTCTTGAAGTATCTCACAACCGTCGATAATGAGGGGCACATGGCACTTGATCTGTAACTCAGTGTATGGAGTACTTCAAGGAGAAAATAATTTGGAGCGTTATTAACTCCCTAACGCCGAAGTCCTGAAGTGAATCAGAGTCATCAAAATATCTGAGGACACACGATGTCAGATTGTGAACTTCAGAGATTTTCTACTCCAAAGGATTCGTGTGTTGTTTGTCTTGGCGCCTATTGTCTGAGTGTCTGGTCATAGCCCATTGTCATATGCGATTATAGATGGATGGAAGAACCCGAAGAACTTGTGAGAGGATATCTGCTAGATCTAAACTCGGTTCGGAGCATGGAGACCGTGGCTGAAAATATATGGAAGAGAAGAATGGAATAGAGACCCTAAATGGGGGTTTTAATTTTCTTAAGAAGAACAAAATTTTGACGCCTCACCATGGGTGTGTTACAAATTGGTATCAAAGCATAGAAACAACACTTTTCCTGCTTGGGCTCATGCACGAGTCGTATGAAAATATTTCTGGAGGAATTTAAGGGGTAACACCCTGTCTTACTGCATTCCTAAGAGGCTTAGTAAACCTCTACTAAAGAGAAGAATGAGATATTTTATTGTTTATAGATGGTTTGGAATTTTTTCACTATATGTTTCTAAAAATTCCCAAATAAGGAAGTTGAGTTCACTGTGAAATTGTACGTTCTGTTGTATATTCATAAGATTTGATTACCACGGCTAAGATGAGCATGTGGAGAATATTACTGCCAAACATAAATAATCTGCATAAGTCCTTGAGTACAAGGATGCATGTTTAAAATATAGTTGGGATTTTAACCAATGAGATTAAATCATGCTAGTATGTGACAAAGGGAGCCTATCAATTCTTGGGAAATGATAATCGATCCTACGGGAATGGGATTATGTTGAAGAACACTAATATTTAAACTCAAATAGTAATGTGAACAGATGGAAAGGATCTGCAACAGTAATGACTATTGCTTTAATGAAGAGTTAAACCTTGTATATGTTTATAATCCCTCACGATCAGAGGAATGAGTCTGGTGACCATTTCCTAAAAAGGGAGAGCATGTGAAGCTCTCGGATTTCAAGTGGACTGAGAAACAAATTTAGTTTCTGGGTGCAGGAATTGTTGGACAGGGTTTTTTCTAATCAAGTTGATAAATAGAGATCTAGAAATATAGAGTAATTGAGTGAGAAATAACAACATCCTCCCTTGCTTGCTGGCTAGGAAACTGATCTTCCAGAGTTCTTGTGGGAGGAGTAGAGTGGCCTCCATCCTTGACTTTTGCTGAACAAAAGGAATAATTCTAGGTGTAATAGTCAAGACTGATACTGACCTAAAGATACTTTGGATTTCTGAACCAAGATACTTAATAAGTAACATAATTCAAGATTGCATTTGGTCTCTAAGAGAATAGTCCAACTGGTATTAGACATTTAAATTGTTAAAATTAAGATATAATGGTTGACTAAATGTTGATCCTGAATGTGGTAAAGGAAGTGTTGGGGCACTTCTAGAAGCCCATGTTGATTTTTCTTAAGCTAGGTTAAGCATGAAGTTCATTCCATTTTTATCATTTAACTTAACCATAGACAATAATGTTGCAACAACCAAGATCACAAGAAGAAACACCATGCACAAGAACACAAGAAGTATCCTGGGAAACCCTTCTCAACAAGGGAGGAAAACCCAACCCAATCCTTTTCTATATTCTTCAAAAGAAATACCTCCACCAAGATAAACTCTAGCACACAAGAGGGTGCTTCAAACCCTAGAACTCTAGTTCCCAAGAGAAGTGCGCACCTTTTCCCAAGTAGATGTGTTTGCTGAAATTTCCAAACTCACAAGGAAGATATGATTCCATAATGGGGAATCATGCCTTACTTATATTAGACTTTGACCAATCAACAAAGGCGTCCATTGGCTCAATAGGGCCGACCTCTCTAAGTCACTATATAAATTAATATTATTATAATAATTAATATTAATATTGATATTGATATTAATATTGATATTGATATTAATATTAATTATCTTTTACATTTATTATTAAACATATTAAGGTAGGGCCGACTTGTACCCTTTACATAACAATTTGGGTTACAGGTAGGTCTGACTCTTGAACAATATATAGAAAAGGATCTGATACACTCACTAGTGCTCATCCACTAGGGTCACATCCATAGGGATGTCATAGCTCTGATTCACTACATTACACAAAAGAACCAGGTCTTCAGACATTCACCTGTGCTTGTCCATAGGCACGTCCACTCTACAGATATGCTTTCCCACTGCCACTGACAGGATAATTATCTCGAGTCTTCTTGTCAAATCTGTTGCTCAAAGGAGGCTATCACATGATCTTCATTTCTGTTCACATGATGATGTGCCCAATGCTTTTGGGATTTCACACGTTCACCTTGTGCTCAGTCACATGCACGTCCTAACTCAACAGATCGATTTTCCACCGGATAATCATCTGGAGTTCTTCTCACTCACGTCATGGAGGAGGTCGTCTCTATGTTCCTAGCTCTGTCTCAGGCAGGAACCACAAATCCTTCTTAGGGGATTTCTCTCAGGTTTGTAAGATGAGAGAAAGACTCACATAGTTGTTATGTTCCACATCTCACAAGTTTTTAAGATGGAGAATGTCCCCCATAGTTTCATTCATCAAAACTCCCTCTTAGCTAGGGAGGCATTCTTTATCATGCCAAGTCTCACACGGATGCATTTTGAATTTTTTCTTGGCTAGAGTTATCGACACTCCCTCTCAACTATGGAGCCATTCATCACGAAGCTAATTTGGTGAATATATGTATAATTTTCTCATGTGTAGGAAGGTATTGCATGTGTACGATTTTCCTCTGCATCATATCTCTGAAATAAGGATGTTTCATCTCATTGTATTTCGATCCATTAGTAAACACTCAGTTCTCAAGGAGATTTTACTCACGGCTTTTGGTCATCATCATGGGATCCATCTCATGGTCAAGTAAATTTGTTAGAAGCTTGTGAAGAAACATTGATTTGCACACTTGATGCTTATATACTCTACCTCTATGGTACTCAAGGCCAAAGAGTTTCATTTTATGCTGCATCAGGAAACCATGGCAAACTTCACGGTAGAAAATAAACTGGATAACCTGGATAGTCTAAAGTAATGTATGTCTTCCTTTGAATTGCTAAAGGGGGAGAAGGTGTTGTCTCACTGTCAATCTCCATCTTAGATTCTCTGGGTCTTTGAAAAACTATCTCTTCTTCAAGGACAACGTCTCTGCTTGTATCAATCTTTCTCTGACTAGGGATGTCTTTGAAGATTCATTGTATCCTTTCTTCCTAAAGGATATATCTTGGACTTCTTCGCTTTGGGTACATGAAAACACATTGGGCACCCAAATAACCTGAAGTGTTCAATCTCAGGCTTCATTCTAGTGAATAATTCTTTGGGAGTTATGTTTTTCAGATTCTGGTGAAGACTCTTGTTCTGCACATATACTGTGTCATGTATTCTTCTTCCCATGCTATCCTAGAAATATTTTGATCATGCTTTGTAGCATTGGTTGTCTCAAAGATAGTTCTATTCTTCTTCTTTATCAAATGGTTTGGGCTCCTTCTGAGTCAAGTGACTCCCTCTGAAATATAAGCATATTATTTTCTTATTAATGTATATGGAACAAGAAAAAAAAAAGAACCAACATAAGAATATCTCCTAAAGGAGAATAATGAGTACATCTCTAGAATCAAAACATTTTAAGGAATATTGTCACAACTACAACACCTACTTGTAATGTAGAAAACTTTTAGAAATATAGGTTAGAGGAATGAAAATTACAACAATCAAACCTGAAGTCTTTATTTTGAGTGTGTTTCTTCTCTGAATGCACTGAGATCCCTCTGGATCCATGACTTCAACAAAGGTTCCTTCCTCCTGCAATTTCACTCATGACAATGATACAAATAATATATACAAGTGCATACCTGGGGATGTTTATATGATTTCTCCAATGGATCTTGGCTACTCTCTATCCTCTGATATCTTTATGAAGAAGATAATCATGATGTCACCTTTTGTCATCTTTTTTATTTTGAAGCTAGCCCTTCAAAGTAGCTTGAGTAGGTGATTGGCTTCCTTTTCCTGGCGTCATCTTCCTTCCATTCATTGATAGTTGTTTCTGGTAAACCATTTTGTATTACCCACAATAAGTCTTCCTCTGAAGTCTTGTCTTTCAAGAACTTTGAAGTTGCTTGAACCATCAAGCTTGTCTTCCATCATAGTTTTGTTCATCATAATTTTAGATTCTTCACAACCCTTTGTCAACTAGGCTAGAAAACCTAACGGCTAGGCTAGGCTAGCACTTTTAGGTTTTATTGGACCTATGACTACCAACAATAATCCATTGAGATAGGATAACACTGGTGATTTGAAGAGCTCCTTCAATGAGTTTGCAAAAACCCTAATTCTGAAATTACTGCAGAAATTAGCGAAACCCTAGGGCCAAAATTTGAAAATGCTTGAAATGTCACTCTGAGAGTCTCTGGAGATGCATTGGAGGGGGGCGTAGTCTCCTATGAAAAAATTATCCCAACGTTCAAGTGTTTAAGAGTTGAAAGACCTCATAAAGGAAGGCCATACAAATTTTATGGAAACCCTAGGAGGGTTGTACGGTTCTACAGAAGGGAGAGGAGACTGATAGATGATTGTGTAATGGGTTCTTCAAGACCTATGATCTGATACCATGTTGATTTTTCATAAGCTAGGTTAAGCATGAATTTCATTCCATTTTTATCATTTAAATTAACGATAGACAATAATGTTGCAGCAACCAAGATCACAAGAAGAAACACCATGCACAAGAACACAAGAAGTATCCTGGGAAACCATTCTCAACAAGGGAAGAAAACCCAAACAAATCCTTTGATATATTCTTCAAGAGAAATACCTCCACCAATATAAAATCTAGAACACAAGAGGGTGCTTCAAACCCTATAACTCTAGAGCCCAAGAGAGGTGTGCACCTTTTCCCAAGTAGATGTGTTTGCTGAAATTTCCAAACTCACAAGGAAGGTATGATTCCACAATGGGGAATCATGCCTTACTTATATTAGACTTTGACATATCAACAAAGGCGTCCATTGGATCAATAGGGATGAATTCTCTAAGTCACTATATAATTTATTATTATTATAATAATTAATATTAATATTAATATTAATTATCTTTTACATTTATTATTAAACATATTAAGGTGGAGCCAACTTGTACCCTTTACATAACAATTTGGGTTATAGGTAGGTCTGACTCTTGAACAATATATAGAAAAAGATATGATATAAACACTAGTGCTCATCCACTAGGGGCACATCCATAGGTATGTCATAGCTATGATTCACTACATTACACAGAAGAACCAGGTGTTCACGTGTTCACTTGTACTCGTCCACATACACGTCCACTCTACATATCTACTTTCCCATTACAACCGACAAAAGAATCATCTGAAGTCTTCTCATGAACTCTACTGCTCAGAGGAGGCTATCACATCATATTCATTTATGTTCACATGTCGATGTGCCCAGCACTTTTTGGATTTCACACGTTCACCCTATGCTTAGCCACAGCCACATCCTAACTCAATAGATCTCTTTTCCACTGGATAATCATCTGGAGTTCTTCTCACTCACGTCATGGAGGAGGTCATCTCTACATTCCTAGATCTATCTTAGGCAAGAACCACAAACCCTTCTTAGGGGCTTTCTCTCAGGTTTGTAAGATGAGAGAAAAACTCGCATAGCTGGTATGTTCCACATCTCACAAGTTTCTAAGCTAGAGGATGTCTCCCATAGTTGCATTCATCAATAGCCCAATAGGCCAGATTGACATCCAGTGGTGGATGGTGTCCATATATATATAGTTGGAAGCTAGTTTGGATGATTTTGTTACCTTGGGCATGGTTATAATTGCCCATATTGTATTTATAAGTTGGGTAATGTTCCAGGGAGGTTGAGGGAAGAGTGTTATCTTGCTAGTTGTTATCGTATCAAAAGGGAACATAGTTATGACTATGTCTGATTCAACTTCCATGTGGATGTTGTGTGAATGACTGCAAGCTCTCAACTGATAGGGAAACTCAATGTTGAGTGTCCCTATGAGGCTTCTCATAAGGATGGTAGAAATATCCTTGGAGGAGGATTTGTAAGAACTATGTGAAAACTCTATCTGGAGGTCAGAGTCACAACCTTAATAACTGATGAGAATTAAGCAGGGAGCTACAAGATTATATATATATATATATAATAATCTTGGATTACATTTTGAAAACACCATGTAATAAATAGAAGATTAATGAATGAATAAACGAGTATGTTTGATTGAATGGGCTTGGTTGAAGCCTTGTTAAGAAAAGGCAGTGAGGCCTTTAAGGATAACTCAACTAGAATGAAAAGTCCTAGGCGATGTAGAAAGAATTGGAAGAAGGGGAGAGCCCTCAATTATTTTCTTGTTGAGTATTATGTTTCATTTGGGATGAGAGAGCTAGTACGCTGATGAAATAAAATGATTTGGCACATAGTGATGATGGTCATATTTCTATAGAAAAAATCGAAATTGTTTTATGTTGCACTCATTAAAACATTAAGGATAATGTGATGAAGTGCATAAATATGTGCTAGGATGTGTTTGAAAATGTTTTATTGTCTTAATGTTCTGCACGAAATTTTTGAAAGGAAATTATATGTCATAGATACCAAAGTAAAGTATGATTCAGAAAGAAAACCCTGATCAAGTTAGGATACTCAAGAAACTAACAGAGGATATGAATGTGATCCATTCATCGGAGGGAAGATCAATCACAGTCGTCAAATCGACTTCACTATCCATTGTAGTTAATGGATCAAACACTAGTCGTCCGATTAGATTGATCATCAAGGGTCATTGCGGAGCATGAAGGTGAAAGAAATGGATGTGCTAATTCACGGCCCACAATAAACCACTGTCGTTGATCTCATCGAGGTGGAATATCAACAACCACGATTATACAGAGTCAGGCGAGCACTTTCCATCTTGCAGACATTGGGCCCCGCAATCACTATGAACCGCCAATCTATGAACACATATCGATGGTTGGGAGTCATTGTGGAGCACGGAGGTGAAATTAATGGATGTGCTAGTTCATGGCCCATAATCAACCAACATCGTTGATCTCGTCAAGGTGGAAAATCAATGACCACGATTATTGTAGAGATTGGGCCTCACAATCACTATGAACCGTCGATCTATGAACATAGATCGATGGTTGGGAATCATTTTGGAGTGTGAAGGTGAAATTAATGGATGTGCTAGTTCACGTCCCACAATCAACCAACATCGTTTATCTCGTTGGGATGGAGAATCAACGACCACGATTAAAAGAGTCAGGAGATCACTTTTCAGATTACGGAGATTGAACTCTTCGATAAAGAGCGAGCATATTGGGATTCTGCAATCGATGTAAACCATCAATCTCTGAACGATCGATGGGAAAACCTGCAAGGAACCCACGTGTTAATGTCATGTAAAACCCATACTGTGATTTGATTTTGTGGTTGAATTCAGCACATCGAAGCTCTGTTCTTAATCTAAATTCTCGGTAAAACACTTATGTGTTGGAATTATTATTATATTGAAATCATGTGGTTTAAAATTGATCAAGGGCTAAGATCGATGACTCACGATCATTACAGAGGTTTCATATGCACATGGGTTAACGTTGAGACCTGTAGCCGTAATTTAAATTCAATATAGTGTTTTTTTTAGTTTGGGATCCGATCGTAGATTTGATGATCCGTATTCATTAGGGAGATCACAAGGAGAATTAAACCGTGATCTAGTTGAGGCTCCACAATCCCTTGTAGTCATTGGATTTGGGGGAAGATGAATATACACTGTCGATTTGCAGAAAGGAGTTTAGCCAGGATCATAGCACCTAGACACAAGAGCTGAAAGGAAAATGCCTCAAAAGAATAGATATGAGGTCACGTCTCTCGGTCACATGGAGAGAAAATAGAGTTCCTCCGGGCCAGTCAAGGAAGATAGAGTTTAGCACTCTGCGTTAGACTGTGGTCACGGGGACTGGTTGTATGGGAAAAAAATTTCTCATAGCCAACACATTTCATGGAATTACTTCGAAGAAATGCATGTTTGCATGAAAGGAAGACAATGGAACTTCTATTGAGGAAGGAGGACCTTTCGAAAATTTTACGTACATTATATGGATGTCAAAGGAATTCTTAAAGGCAATCATCGGAAACCTTGAGTTTTATGAATGACGATTTAAGGTTGTGATCAATTCAGAGAAGAAAATATGGTTTGGCTAAAATAATAAATATGGATAAAGAATCCATATGGTAATAACTTGGTTGAATTCCAACACATCTTGGCAAGAGTGCCTAACCTGAAAAGTGATAACCTGAAATCGATGCAAGGGTGCATTGGGTATGAATGTGGCCAGAAATGTTGGCACATTCAATAAATTCAATTTATATCTGAATTTCATTTTGAAAAGTTGATATACTGAACTGATGCATGTGTAAGGAATGAGATTTCCTTTTTCTTTATATCATCGAATGGATAAAAGTGATTTGACGGTTAGCATGCACAATTTAAGAATTGTTTGTGATGATGTTATAAAGGTGCAATGAAAATATATGTGCATGGGAAACTAAAAATTTGTTTGGTTGATTGAAGTTGAAAGTGCAAGAAGCAAAGGGGTCATGGATATGGCAGTGTTGTAAGCCCAAAAGGAATACCAAAATTGTTTGTTGATCCAAACTTCTATGGTAAAGAAATTCCCATAATTGGTGGATTGGGTTCCATGCAGAACAAATATAAAAACAAAATGTGGAATTTGGAAATATGTGGGTGACATATTTACAAGAAAATTATGAATTTAGAATTTATGATGATGTCTCATGAATTTTTGTATACCTTTGATATAGGTGAGAAGAAAAGATACATGTCTAGAAAGGACAGATGAAGGCTGTCAAGCCAAAAAGCATGAAAAATGGCTACTATTGAGCCATGAGAACCCCGTGGTAAGCCATGATCTCATGGAATATGTTGTGTTGAGGTAACAGAAGTCGGAGGGACACCTCGACAGAGAAATTATGAGGGACGCCTCGGTTGTAAGGATAGAAAAAGTCTCTGGGATTCTTCTTGTGCGAGAAAACCTTGGCAAGACAATATGGATCGCCTGGATAACTGTATAACAGAGAAGGGAATGCCTGAGCCTAGGCTTGTAGGGTGAGTGACCACAAGGAAGAGGAGACTCTGATAGTTCTTGTAAACTATTGATTTGGATCATGCACACAATCGGTATGTCAAGGAAAAACAATGATCCTAGATAACAAGATAGCCATGTGGATACAAATCCACAAACTACACAGATAAGTATTGTGCTAGAGTATGAAATTTTCCTAGACATTTTATGTAATAGTAAAATGTTTTCGCATGAATGTGATTGTTGTCCAAGAATTATTGAAGGCAAGTGACTAATATTGAGAGTCTAAAAAAGGGCATGACCAAGAAAGAAGTTCAAGACTTCTGAAGTGGATGAATGAGAAAGGCATGACATGTGTTACTAAGAAAGAACACTAAGGATGTTGTTCCTTTTAAGGGGGGGGGAATTGTAACATCCATGTTTCCGCCAACTTGTAATTAATCTTTAATTAGGATTACCATGTTTTGGCATGGGAATAGTGTAAATGTATTATTTCTTAATTTCTGAATAACTGACTGTGGGGGTGAATCCTTGAAAGTACTATCCATGATATCAATAGAGGAAATAATGTGAAAATGATAAGAGAACAGTTAATAAGAAAAGGACCGGTGGTTGAACCCTCAACCACCCCCATGAATGGAAGCATGGTTTAGCTATAGAAGGCTAGCCTAAAGTACCACAGAATCTGACATACCCATAATGACTCATGTTTTCTTCTCACAGGAGGAAAAAGGATAGGAGGGATGTGTGTGCAAGTCCCAGAAGAGAAGGAAAAGAGAAGAGTGGAGAATGCAAGGAACACTCCAACAGAGAAGGATCCGAAGGCCATAAGAGTGATGCTGAGGAAGCATCTGATAAACCTCATCGAGGTCATGAAAGAGAGGAAAAATCTCTGAGACTATGCAAAGAGCGAAACCTGAGCAGAAGGTCGTGAGATTGATGTTGAGGAAGCACCTGATAAACCTTGTGGAAGATGTGAAAGAGAAAGGATCATCGAGAATTAGCATAAATTCCCTGATGATATCATGTCTTGGAACATGGGTGGCCAGAGTTCTAAGAATGAATCTCTATGAGCCTATGGTTGGGTGGAAGGACAAACACCCACAGTTAGTTAGTTCGATACCACCTGTAATAGATAAGTAATCTCACATCCTGTGTATTTAAGTGAAAACTGTGAATTAAAGTTGGATATACTATGAATGTTGAAGGGATGGACATGTTTTCTTAATGGTTATATTGTATCCCTTCAATTTTTCCTAATTGTGTATTTAATAAAATAATAAATTCTCGGGCTTGCACATGTAAATTTCTGAGCCCTGTGGTGGCTCAAGTTAAAATAAGTGAACTGTGAATTTGTTGAATTTGGGCATAGCCTCACGTGTGCATGCCAACACTCCCAATTGTTCTGAAGGAAGGGGTCGGTTAAGATTAGGAGAGGTCGTGTATGTATGCATAGAGCCTCTGCAAGGTAGGAAGAGATCGAGAACCCCCCCTTAAGTTCTAGAGTTGATAAAGGAGCGCAAGAGGTGCACGAAGGATTTCTCTCAACGTTAAGCTCAGGAGAATTAGTGCAAAATACCTAAGTACTTAAGGAGTTGACAAAACTCCGGTAGAATAACGATTTTTAATCCTCGAAAGGAAAGATCCTTTCATTTGAAAGACGAATGGATGATATTAGTTCGGAAGGAGCCGAAGTTCTTCATGATCATCGGATATGGACAAGGAATGTCGACGTTAACCCTTAGAGCCCTTTAGATTTCACGGGTTTGACGAATTGAGCATATTCGTCACACAGGAGGTGAATCTCCTGAAGTCCCGAATTTAATTTGGGCTGTAGATCTGAGGATGCCCAGGAATTATCCTGACTGTCAGATCTGTGATATAGTCATCTCGACGTTGACCACTTTGGGAGGACAAAGGGATGGTAACACCAAAATCCCCAAAGTCCCGAAGTTGATGTGGATTGTGGATCTAAGGATCCTTTGGGATCCCTCATGACTTTTCAATCATGGGGATGCGTGTGTTACGTCAAGATCATGTGGGGGCCCATGTGTTAAGTGACAACATTTCCAGGTGTCCCTCTCGGACACTTGGACCCAAGGGACCCTTGAATGAATGTTACGAGTCGTATATCTCTAGGTCACGTAGATACCCTCGAACCATTAGATTAAGGTTGTGTTCATCCCAACGTTGATCGAATCTGGGAGAACAGAGGATCTTGCATCAAAAAAATCCCAAAGAGACTAAGAGTTGAAGCAGATCTGAGCCAACCAAGCCAAAGGGACGGGTGTCATCAGATCCTGCACTATAGAGAGAAGTCACTCCAGGAGAACCGACATGTGAAGGCATGAGGATTTCCGAAGGCCAAAGTCCCAAAGTCATCCTAGCCATCTGTTGGAAGGGACGCATGGCAGAATATCTACCATTTCGGAGGAAAGTCACTCCGAGAGAAAATGGAATGTGTTGAACAAGAACTCCTGAAGGCCAAAGATCTGGAGTTCATTTGAGTCATCCGTTAGTTGAGGACAAGTGTTAGTCGATATTCAATTTCAGAAGATAGCCACTTCGGAGGAAATTGGGGTTGCACGAGTTAAGAACTCCTGAAGCCCGAACTATCGAAGTAAATCGTGATTATCGATCTGAGAGGGACACGTGTTAGTAGATCATAGAGTCCAACAGTGAAAACTTCGGGGGAAAGGATGTGGAGCACTAACCAGAAGTCATTTGAAGCTCCAGAGGTAAGAAATCATCCTAGTCGTTCATTGTCGGAACACATGGGGACTGGAGATTCACTACGGGTGAAAGTTACTCCAGAGTAATTGAAGATTAAAGGTATGAGAACTCTCGAATTTTGGAGCGTCGAAGTTCATTAGAACCATCCATTGGAATAGGATGTGTGGCGTGAGATCCGTCACTTTGGAGGATTGGTACTCCAGAAGAAAGAACATAGAGGAGCATTGACTGCAAGTCACCCAAAGCGGGGAAAAGGACGTATATCGACTGTTGATCAGGGAAAACATGTGGAACTTCATATGTGACTCCGAGTATGGAGCACTTCGGAAAAAAGAGGTGTTTGGAGTGTTCGAAACTCCTGAACACCAAAGTCCCAAAGTAGATCACAGTCGTCGATCACGAGGGATGCATGGTACTCGATCTATAACTCTGGGTACAAAGTACTTCGGAGGAAAAAGGATTTGGAGTGTTCGTAACTCGTGAACATCGAAGTCCCTGAGTAGCTCACAACCATTAATCATGAGGGGCATTTGGATCTGGATCTGTAAATACGAGTATGGATTACTTTGCGGAGAAAAGACTTTGGAGCGCTCGAAACTCTTGAACGTCAAAGTCTTGAAGTGAATCAGGGCCATCAAAATCTCTGAGGACACGTGACGTTGGATTATGAACTTCATAGATTTTCCACTCTAGAGGATTCATGTGGTGGTTGTCTTAGCGCCCGTTGTCTCGGAGTCTAGTCATAGCCCACGGTCATATGCGAGTATAGCTGGATGGAAGAACCCGAAGAACTTGGGAGAGGATATCCGCTAGCTCTAAGATCGGTTCGAAGCATGGATACTGTGGTTGAAAATCTCTGGAAGAGAAGAATCGAATAGAGACCCCCGAATGGGGGTTTTGATTTTCTTAAGAAGAATGAAATTTTGACGCCTCACCATGGGTGTGTTACATATATATGAGATCATGTATTCATTATTAGGTGGAAGTATGAAAGGTAATTGGTTATTTGGAGGGGTTTCCCCTATTACATATGTATTTACACATTACATGTACATTTAGGCCCATATATGCCCCCCCTTTGGGTCATGTCATATACATTTAGCCATATATATCCCCCACTTGGGTTATAA